>CM035434.1:49727831-49733471 GCA_020310875.1 Ceratopteris richardii
AGAATGTGTGTTAACATGAATATGAATGTCTGTTGAATACATATATGCGTGTGCATAAGTAAGTAAGCATATGCATAAACAATGATGAGAACATAGGTATGAGTGAATGAATGAGCATATACATATATGTTAAGATTTGAAAATAATAATTATGTTTTATGTTTCATAAAATGTACTTATGCTTTCTAATGTTTTTCTTGCAGATGAGCATTGACGAACATTGAGGAACATTGATGAGCATTGAAGAACATTGATGAGTTTATGAGTAGCATTAGAGTACCTGATATTGATGCGGAATATGCATGAGAACATAGCATTGAAGAGTACTTGATATTGATGAGGAATATCCATGTGAAGAAAGCATTGAACAGTATATGTTTTTTATGAAGATACTAAATGGGAAGGTGGAGAGCAACATAGCAGATGCCGATTAAAGCTGCAATTATTCAAATCCTTATATCTAGAATCTCAAGCGACTGAGATCGTTTTTATATTATCATAGAAATTTATCTTAGAACATTGAGAATTACCTCTGCATTTGTATTTACAGTTGTCTAATGTTATTGAAGTAGTTTCCATTCATTAGCATTATCAAGAAAATAGTTTTAGAAATATTTATTGATCAATTGGCAAGTTATATTGTTCTATATTTGTTTTTGATGTGTGTAATGAGTCTACGAATGAGTCTGTGAGTAATGAGTCTATGAATGAGTTCATATGGTCAATAGATAAATAGGTTTATCTTATATATTCTATAGCTTAGGCCATTAGAACATAGATAAATGCTTCGTACGTCACTCAAACACGTCTTATATCCTAAAGCACACTAGAAAACACCCTGTGTCTAGTCACACAATCATGCCGTAGTAGGTTCAATTGTGATCTGCTCATTTGTCTCCATTCACACCCCTCAGCATTTGGTGAACCCGACGTGAAACGTGACAATTGCGTGCTTAGAATTATTAGGTATGTTTTAGTATTCATTAAAATTTTAACCTTTATATTCGTTTTGCTTTGTAGATACAAACACATATTAAGATCATATCACTTGCACTTTGTTTTTTGGGTGTAACATAAAAACACATAAAGAGATTATTCTCACCTGCATAAAAGCATTAAAAGATTTTTTTCTTTGCATATTTGCATCAATAGTGTGCGATCGGAACTACTTTGTAGATTGCCCAAGCATTGGTAATAAAAATTCCTTTTAGGAATTATTCACTCAGGTTCCATATATCCAATGGAAAAGTGTGAAAAGAATAAGATGTTCCAAGTCTAAACAGAGTGAAAAATTCCAAGAGTGTAGTCTAGAACCGTGAAAACGGTACTTAAGTATGTGGAAGGTAAAATATAAATTTTGCTTATCCTTTAAGGGATTTTGGTACAAATCCAGAGACCATGAGCAGATGCTTAGACTTAAGCAGTAGAGAGATTCCTGTAAAAAAATCTCGGCCGAGATAGGTACCTAAAGCATCAGTAAAGAAAGGAATCTAAATACAAGAATTCACAAGCTCTTCTCACTACAAATTATTCAAGAATAAACCAATTGAGCTTGAATCTATGAAAATTCAAGTACTCAAAATTCTATTTGGTTTTCATTTGGAAAACCTAGTAAATAAGGATGGATGTTCCATCAAAAGGTTTTCAATTTCCCAAAGGAAAGCACAAGATTGTGAAACGATCATGTGAAGGGATCAAAACCTAGAAAATCTAGTTAGAGATTAAAACTTCGAAAAGTCTCGTCAAGAATCAAAGGAAGAAGTTACTCTATCAAGAGATGTTTAGACTTTAGGATAAGAATCACCCACACATTAATGTGAATATACAATAGGGTGGTATGGGACACTAGATTTTATACTCAAATTGATGTAGGAAAGATGGTATGGGACATTCGACCGTGGAATGATAATTATCTTTTAGTTCTAGTTTGGATCTTTAAGTTAAATTTGATCCTCAAGAGAATTAAACTTCAAAATAGGAGTTTAATTCAAGAAGGACAAAAGTAGTATCTCAAGATACTTCAAGATAACTTCAAGATAAAGAAAACAAAAGATATGAAGTAAGTAACTTCCAAGATCTTCTTGAAACACTTCAAGATAAAGTATTGTTAATTCGGAAATATTTCATAAATTTTTGAAAGAAGTTGGACTTTGATTTTGAGTTGATCTTTTCAACTAAGGATTTGATTGACTAAATCAAGCATCAGGTTCCTAGTGTAACTTGGTAATTTCACTCGTTTGACTCAAAGAAATGCACAAGAATTGCATTCCTAGTAAGGAGTCAGAAAGACTGAATATGACCTGAACTTAGTCTCAAGTGAGCATTATTTGAATACAAAACTCATCAACAGAACCTGAGTGGGTCAACACAATGATGTTGGTTACCACACGAGTATATTGTGGTTGGATGATGTTTTCGAGTTGCTTTGAATCTTTTTGAGAATCCAGATTATATCTCTTAAAGATAGAAAAAATGCTTCAATACCTTGTTGAAATAGATCTTTGAGAAGTTAAATCTTGAGTCATCTAGACTTTGACTCATAGCAAGTTTACGTGTCTTCGAATTATGAATTGCTTTTACAGAGTTTTAGTTATTTCTTTTCGCTTTCCAACTCTTTTGGAATGGGATCAGATATGGTATCTGATTTCTTTTGTAAAAGAGCAGGGTTGACCGGTTAGAACTAGAGAAGTAAATTGAACATCCTAGATAGATGTTATGTACAAAAACCTTTTCAATCTTCAAAAGATAATAAGTCTAAGAGGACTTATTTATTTGAGTTTGCTTCAAGTTATAGCATAAATGATTTTCTAGAGTTTAGTATACTCTAGAATAGAGAAGTTAGGAATTGCCCATCAGATTGCCAGTTCCCAAGAACTTCTACCTCAAGTCTTTGAGAAAGTTTCCTAACTTAGAGAATTTTCCTTTTGAATTTGAATTGGTCAAGTTATAGTAAGGTTGATTCAAAGAAAATGGTAAACTTTCTCATACAGTTTACATAGGATTTTTAAACCCATTAGGACAAAGTAGTCCTCTAGTCGGGTGAAAAAATCAAGTAACTATTAGATAGGAGTAAACCATTGTACAAACATCCAAGTTAGATGTTTGGGACAACCGAAAATTCAACTTTTCCAAACAAAATTCAAGCGAATCAAGAGTTCTCAAAGTCTTGCGAATCCATGTACCAGATATGGACTAGTAACTTGAATCCACCTAGTTCACATGTTTGTGCCTAGATTGCACATCGAGAAACTGTGAATTGGCTGGGGATGTTATTAGATCCACACTTATTATTCTTTCACTAGTTTGTACTTTGTCCAGTTCATCAAAGTGCAAAATGAGATAGTGTTTTGAATCATTTGGGCAGGGACACCACCACAAAGATGAGACATGTTCTTCCAGTTTTAGAACATGACCATGTTCCTCGAGTTTTAGAACATGAGGCTTCAGGGTTGCCTACGGTAGATATATAGCTCTATTTTCAATGACAAAGATATTTTTCCATGGGGGGAAGAATGTAATAAAGTAGGTCTATGATCCAAGGATCAGGCCGGTTCAGACGGATCTAAAATTGGACACCGTTTGGTCACTAGTGTGTATGACTAAGATCTCGAGTTTAGACTTACTAGGAGTCTTGTGCTCTTGTGAAAAAGTGATCAACTTAGCTTAGTGGTTAAGTCACAAGGATGTGAAGGAGGAGGTCTTGGGTTCAACCCCCATGGGGAGCATGGGGAGATTGTCTTGCCCAAAGAGCTCTAGAGCTTTCTAGAAGCATCCACTTGAGTTAACTCAAGTTAATTAGGACACTTTGCGAACATGGAGTTACATGGCGGACACATGGTTGGCTAGTATCCACCTACCCAAGATGGGAGTCCCCTGGAGAGACCTATATATAGACAAATTTGGTTGGGAGGAGAGGCATCTCTCTAGCATGTGGCGGCCGTAATCCTTGTTCTCTTACAACCTGTATACCCTACTTGTGCATACATGTAGTATGGTTTTACCCTAAGTTTCTAACTCTATATGCGAGGGGGTATGGGTATAAACCTATGTGTCTAGCTAAACATATGAGTATTTAAGTAAGTATGTGAATGTATTTGAGGGTTTAAGTGTGTATATGTATGTATAGGTGTGTATGTATGTGACCATTAACATAAAAATGATGTGTGTGAACATTTGATTTAACAAATATATGATTATCGCTACTTAATATATCTTATGCCTTAAACATTTGGTTAATATATCATATATTTGCTTAGTTATCTATCTTAGTAGTGTGTGTGTGTGTATGTAACTATTAAGGTATTTAAGTACATTATACCTTAATATGAACCTAACATAAATATATTAACAAAGGAAATAGAATAAAATGAAAACAAAATGAAATACTTATGAGTGGTGGGTGTGAGTGTAGTGAAAAGTGTGGATTGAGTGAGTTATATATTAAAGTGAGTTAAAGTTTGGGATAATATGTGGTGTGTGTTAGTGCAAGTTAAAAGTATGGAGTAAGTGAATTTTATAACTAAAATGATAAAAGTGAAAAATAAAAGAATGGTATACGTGTGTCTTTGTGTATGAAAATATAACATATATATATATATATATATATATATATATATATATATATATATATATATATATATATATATATATATATATATATATATATATATATATATATATATAGTTATAGATATATATATATATAGAGAGAGAGAGAGGTGTGCGTGTGTGTAGACTGAGTATTTTTCCTAATGTTTTTCTTGCAGGTACTTATCTTTTCCCCTTTGTCTACTTCTCTCTTCTTCTTTGCCTAATGCATACGCAATTGACATTGGAGGGGAAAGAGAGAGAGAGGGAGAGAGAGAGAGAGAGAGAAAGAGAGAGAGAGAGAGAAAGAGAGATTCTTCTCCCCCTCGTCTCGATGACTTCTGGTAGCTATAGGCTATAGAGAGACATAATTTATGTCCTTCTCTTTTCCCTCCTTCAGGTTCAAAGGACGCGGACCTGCCAACACACATGAAAGAGAGAGATAGAGAGAGAGACTGAGAGACTTTTGATTCCTCCCTTCCCTGCTATCAATAGCTGTAGACCACGACAGTGATAGAAGATTTGAAGTGCAGATCATACATGCGCAGGATCAGAAGGGGAGAGAGAGAGGGAGAGAGAGAGAGAGAGAGAGAGAGAGAGAGAGAGAGAGAGAGAGATAGAGAGAGAGATTGTCAGAAGGATGCACAATGGAGGCAAATTCGAAAGCTACTAGAAAGAGAGAGAGAGAGAGAGAGAGAGAGAGAGAGAGATAACCTGATGGCGGCTAGAGGCAATGAAGGAACATAACGTGTAGTGGAAAGAGAGAGAGAGAGAGAGAGAGAGAGAGAGAGAGTGAGATAGAGAGAGAGAGAGACCATGGCACTGCTACAAAATTGACGACGAGGACAGAGATCACAAAGAGAGAGAGAGAGATGGGGAGAGAGAAAGAGAGTGACTGAGAGAGAGAGAGAAGGATCCTGAGAGAGAGAGAGAGAGAAATACCCATGGCACTCCTGCAAATTGATGACAAGGAGAGATTGCAAAGAGAGAGAGAGAGAGATAGATAGAGAGAGAGAGAGAGAAAGAGAGAGAGAAAGAGAGAGAGAGAGAGAG
>CM035434.1:49765971-49925971 GCA_020310875.1 Ceratopteris richardii
AGATAGATAGATAGATAGATAGATAGATAGATAGATAGATAGATAGATAGATAGATAGATAGATAGATAGATAGATAGATAGATAGATAGATAGATAGATAGATAGATGGATGGATAGATAGATAGATAGATAGATAGATAGATAGATAGATAGATAGATAGATAGATAGATAGATAGATAGATAGATAGATAGATAGATAGATAGATAGATAGATAGATAGATAGATAGATAGATAGATAGATAGATAGATAGATAGATAGATAGATAGATAGATAGATAGATAGATAGATAGATAGATAGGTAGATAGATAGATAGATAGATAGATAGATAGATAGATAGATAGATAGATAGATAGATAGATAGATAGATAGATAGATAGATAGACAGACAGACAAACAAACAAACAGACAGACAGAGAGACAAACAGACAGATAGATAGATAGATAGATAGATAGATAGATAGATAGATAGATAGATAGATAGATAGATAGATAGATAGATAGATAGATAGATAGATAGATAGGTAGATAGATACATAGGTAGATAGATAGATAGATAGATAGATAGATAGATAGATAGATAGATAGATAGATAGATAGATAGATAGATAGATAGATAGATAGATAGATAGATAGATAGATAGATAGATAGATAGATAGATAGATAGATAGATAGATAGATAGATAGATAGTCGATTTTCTTGGAGTTTCAAAACTAATGTTATCTTTCATAACTCACTACACAAGTTTTGCATTGTTTTATTCTTCAAACTTTATTCCTCTTTAAATTGCACGTAAATGTATTCACAGATAGTTGAAACTATCAAGTCACATATGGTTTGCATTTGGAGTCAGACTAAAAAAGCGATAGTATATACATGAATTTCGCAATTTCAGTGATCTATACTGAACATAGATTTGGATGAAATGGGTGTCTCTTGATATGTAGTCCTTTTTCATAGATTTGAATGAAATGGGTGTTTGTTGATATGTAGTACTTTTTCCAAGCATCTGTACCAAACGTTTGTTTTTATTTTCATTATTTGCAATGCTTTATGTCAATGTAGCTCTGAATGAAATGCGTGGCCATATATCTGTAGTATTTTTTCCAGCCATATGTACCAACCCATTTTGTTCGTTATTAGTATCTGTCGATCCCTTTTCTGAGGGTTGTAGCGTGATTAATAGACACTGAGTTGTTAAGGTTACTCTTTCTCTATCGTTCAACGTTTTTCTTTTTGAGAGTACCATGAATTGCAAATACACACACCCAACCGTGTAAGTTAGAGGCACCCATCATGAGAGTCTCATGAACATGTCGAGCCAAGACTTCAACTCTGAACCTCCTCCCATAGCTTCAAGGCCACAGCCACTATGCTACACGGGCTCGGACATGGTTCCATACTTTTAATATGGTACTCTACAAATTGTAGTGGTTTCGTTACACCAATGACCTCACATTAGATGCAATCATTCTTTGCATTACTCGTTTCTATCAGACTATCACATGATTCCATGCAAAGAAATGAAGCCTCCGAGACTTGCTATGTATATTGGGTAGACTGTCAAAGAAAGCTATAGTGCTGAAACACACTACATTGAATCTTGTCCTTTCACTCTAGCCTACCAGAATCCAATGTTATGGGGCTCGTTTGAAGCTTTTACTATGGTGGGAGTTGATTCTATCAAGCTTATCACTCATAAGCTGACCCATTCAATCCACACTTGCCATCTCTCCACTAATTAGCAACACTACAAAAAAACTAGAAGTAGTACCTCTATTCGAATATTGTCACACTATGATGTGATAGTGTGATCTTACAAAAACACGGTTTTCGAGTTTCACTAGAAGATAGAATCGCTGGAAATTATAGATCTCAAATGTTTGAGTGTTTCCAAATAGAACACAAGTTATAGTTTTGCAAATTGACCAGCTTTTTTGTGGATCCCACCTTTTGCTCTTGAAATAGAGGTCAAGATGGCTTTGAAATAGAAAGTTGAGCATTGATGCCTTCTATCATCCTACCAAATTTCATAGCAGTCTGAGTTCATTTGTGAATCGCACTTTCTCCATGCTTTCTCACATACTCTTCCCTGTCGGTATTCTCCATGTGCTCTCTACAACCAAAGTGTCTTTGATGCCATGTCATGAGGAAGGAGACAAGGAATAGAACTCACTCATGCACTCACTCTCAAAGAGGATCACACACACACACACACATATTGAGGCAAGGAAGAATGATTTTCTTCTTCTTCTTCTATTGGATGAAAGGAATATACAAGAATGGCCTAATACAACAATACAATCAGTGCAATATATAAATAATAGTACATAAGGAAAACCACAATGTCCAAGAATGCCTTCGCTAGCAAGAAAAATGTGTGCCATCACTCTGTAGATGAAGCTAGTAAAGCTTATTAAAGTATCCCTAACATATACGAGTATGTCCACTATACATGTCGGAGAAATGAAAATGTTATACGTGTCATCCTCAATCATCACATGATGAGCCTGATATCTCAACATGTATTAGTTTGAAGGGTTCTGAGATTAGAAAATTAATGGAGATCCTAGATAGGACATTTCAAAACATTATGTGAACATACTTGATGAAGAACTTGCCAAAACTAATTTCATGCAGAGAGTGAAGAACAAGATCCCACTCAATATTATCATAGGTTTTTTCAAAGTCATTTTAGAAGAAAGAAAGTCTTTCAATAGCTCTTTATCACTAACCATACCTTTGCACAAAGTGGTTATTGGATCAACGATGAATCCCCCTTTAATAAACCCCTTTTTGTTAAGAAAGAATAAATTGCCCATAATGGGGCTCCAATATCTAGAAAGAGAAAATTAGAAGATTTTGTAAATAGAGGGTAGACATGAGTTAAGTCTCTAATTTTCAAGCTCATCCTTGGAAACTTTCTTGCGAACAAGCTTCATGACCCTAGTTTTGATAAAAATAGGAAGGGTTTGTTGTTTAGCGGTCTCTCTCTATATCATGATGCTAGTGAGGATTCCAATGGCTAGAAAGTTCTTACCAATGATAAATCTTCTACAAAAGGAGACTCTAAGGAGGATAACATTGATGCTACATTCATGAAGGAATCAAAGAGAGTAGACAGAGCTTTAATGTCTAAACTTTCTCAAGATGAGGGCTCTCATGATGACTCTTGGATCCTCCATAGTAAGGTTGATCAAATTGTTAATCAACATCAATGTAAAAGGAAAGATGCCCTAAGGACCTCTAGCTCCTTGCTTAGCCCTACCAAAGCTATTAGGAAGTAACTCTTCTAGTTATCAACAAGTACAAACAACTCTTGACCTTGAAGATGGAGGAGTGTAGAAATGGCCACGTTAATATTCTCTAGATGGCATTTGACATGGTGAAGGACTTCAAGAGGAATAACGTGTCTACATCCACTCTAGTGTTGAAAATTAATACTAGATGGAAGGTGCAATGGTACCATTGTCAATGGAGATATAGATTCAAGCTTTTGTCGGCCTTCCATATCAATATCAATCACTTTATTCTATAGTGGGTCATTATTCATAATGATATCTTTTGGCAAGAGATCTAATGAGATTAATAACAACAACTAAAGAAATTTATTTTTTGGTAGAGAGGAGTATTTCGCCCACATTTCTGTGAAATACTAGAATGCCAAGCAATTTTGGCACCTGCTCTTTCCCTACGTCTACATCATGAATATCCCACAGTTAGGGTACAAAGAAATCCTGGTTGGATGTTGTAATAATATGGACCTTCTGATGTGGTAGACTTGGAGAAGCCATATCTTTTGGTTTAATTGGCTCAATAGAAATCATTTTTTGTTTTGTTATGATAGGAAGAATTTCATCACTCCTCTTAAGAAGATACTTTTTTGCAATTGTAGTAAAAGCTTGGAGCAAATTAGGGATGCTTTTCAAAGTCTCTATATTGTGCTCTCTTTGTTATCCAAGCTACCTCCTCACAAGTGGAGGGATTCTCTGCTAGCTTTGAAGTTTAATGAGAGATGCATCATGTTCTTCTCTCTGTATTATATATTAGATATTTCCCACTAATGCAAGGTTGCTTTTGTGCTTAGTGACCTGCTTTCTCCTGTATTAGGGCTGGCTCCCTTTTTTTGTGGGGTCTTGCCTCATTACATAAAATATAGTAGCTTCCATTAACTCAATCTTCATTTATGTTGTCTAAAAAAAAGAGTAAATGGAGTGAGGAAGTATTTCGAGATTGTAAATAGCACATTTGGTAAATGAGTAATACTAGGATACTTTGCAAGCCTCATTCTATCAATGGTTTCCTTAAGCTCAATGATCGAGAAGGGTAAGCCCATGAGACTAGCCATGCCTTCACAGAGCTTTTTTTCTCTTTTGAGTGCATTTCTTTCTCCTACCCTCTATATATCCACCCCTCTAAAGAATACCAGAGAAAATATTAGCAAAAATGATTATCAATAACTAGAAATATTTCCTTAGGACGTATAGCATACCAAAATCTTGCTTTTTTTAACTTGGGAATCAAGTTGTTGAATCTATTCTTGCTAAAAAACAAGAGAACTTTTTTATTAGGTCTATAAGCCCTTCCTAACCAAATTTCTCTTTATGATGCAAGAGATCCACAATAGAAAGGTAATCTTCATTCCTTGAATTTCAAGAGTCCTATAACAAGTATTGGAGTCAAATGCTTTAGGCTTACCAAGAATGTTGAGCTCTCTATTGATAACCCTTCTTATATTCACACTATTCTTTGTGTTGAGCCATTAAAATGGGTGAAGAGCTTTTGGATGCCTTTGATATTTCTCCCAAAGATTTAGAGGAAAAATGCCAAGGGATAAGAAGTGAATTTTGATTATTGTGATTTCATCACCTTTAAGTTTTAGAAGGGACATGTCAACATAAGTCTACCCACCGCTAAAGGGAGGAAAACCTTTATGAAAGGTCTTATTGTGAGAAATACCAAGGGAGTCATCAAGCTCACAAGAAGTACTCAAAAGGTAGTGAATCCAAGCAATGTTGAGATAATATCTATCCAATCTAGGTGCATTGAAATTGTGTCCAAATTGCTGGTTATTCTAAGAAAAAACTTGTGTTAGAAGAGATGTTTAGAAAATCTTGTGTGTCAGACAACTAGAGGTTCTGATAGACACTTTCATTTATTTTAGGGACATGTAAATAATGGATATCATCTTCAACCAAATGTTTCATAGGTACATCATCTTTCTCATCACAACTAGGTGATGTTTCTTAGAACAATTATGTATCCATTATATCAAGTTCAATTCTAAAGCTAAACACGTTTATTGATGTGGTAGTGTTGGGTGACTTGGAATGTTAGGGGCTTGAGAGAAAATCTAGTTGAGTCTAGAAACGGGTTTGTTTTGCTTCTATGTCTACCAGCAAGGGTCCAACCTTCATTGATTTTGACTTGGCCAAAATAGTTGAAAGAGACCCCTTGAACAGTAGCATTTTGCATCACATTGGGGAAGCAGTTACCTTTACTCTCATCTTGATTGATAAAATATGAGGATTCTATGAGCATCAATGACTACTTTGACCTTTACCGATGCAAAAAAAGCATGAAAGGTGGAAGTTCATATGTGGATGCTCCAAGAGATTGAATAGGGTGTTTGAAAGATTCACCTTTTGCTTGGTGACATCTACAGAACTCCTTAGAGGCGATGAGGTGCCAAAAGCTTGCTGAAAAACGATATTAGCAATTGGGGAACACTGAGAAGCTTCATCATTGGGAGGAAGACCATCATGGAGGGCTTAGAAGAGCGACATGCCTCCCCACAGAGAGGAGGCATAATAACAAGAGACTTGAAGAGTTGCAAAGTACAGAACAAGGGCCACATGTTTGCAACAGCACGTGAGGAAACCTCACGTGAGCAGAAATGGAGAAAAGAGCATCCCCAAAGACCCTAGTACTCCGGCCTCTCATCCTAATCTCATCCTAAATATCACGGCTCTTTTCTAATCTTGCATGCCCATCTCTTGTTACAAAAGAAAGTAGTTTTTACACAGAACGTGACATGTGATACATCACCACATACCACCTCGTAGAATTCTTTATTCTTCCTTACACCATTTACTCTCTTTTTGTTCAAATCCTCTTTCAAACGCGAAATCTTTAGTTATCAAGTGAGCATAGATCGACTTCCCTGCAGTTCCGAAACTAATGTTATCCCTAATAATTCACTACAGAGTTTACATTGTTCTATTCTTCAAACTGTATTCCTATTTCAATTGCACGTAAATGTATTCACAGATGGTTAAAACTATCAAGTCACATATTGTAACAGTCTGTACCAAGTTTAGGTTCTTCGCGATTTCTGTTCGCAGAGGCCAACTCAACATTTCTTTCCTTCTGGGAAATTTTCATGAATATCTGTCATGCAAACTGAGGTCGTCATCAGCTGTGCTTCCTCTGATGATCATCTGTAGTTGCTCTGATTATGGCGCAAATTATCATGGGAGGTCGATTAATGTTTTTGCTTTTGGCTATTGGGGGTGACCACATATGATTTGAGATCAATTGGATGACTATACGACAAACCATCTGAGGAGAAATTGGCATGCACGGAATACAAGATAAACATGTCATCATTATCATGGCACTCACGACATCTGCTCATCTATTTTCTCACGTTAGTACTCTATATGCATCCTGATGAAGAAGTCTGATTTGTGATGCCGAGTGGACTGTGAAAGCGATCATAGGCTTTGAGACGAATTGTTGACAGTGAAGATGGAGAAGTTTCTTGCCACTCATTTAATCTGTACTGTGATCGATGTATTATCGTTCAGCCACGCTTGCACATACATGTTAATCTGGCGTCTCCAAGGACACCATCTTTGCTAATCCTTGATGCATTTAACTCTGACAAACTCGGATGCTCATTGAGAAGGACATGTCTCTTGACGAATCTGTCCAAGCGAGCAATATAGAAGATCCAATACAAGCGAGAAATTTAGAAGCGACATCAACCATCATGAGTGTAGAACATTATGCTGATGGCTATCTATGCGCAGATCATGACTACTTTAGAGAACGTTCTACAAAAGATAAGTGCCGCAAATTGTGTCTACGATTTATTTAATGTTTTGCTCTCAACTAATCTCCATATCTGACTGATGTATAAAGTAATATATGGTTATCTGTTTGTAGAGCCTATGATCATTATGTTAAGGTTGATGCTCTTCATTTATTTATTATTGTCATGACATCGCACTGTTGCGCACAAGTGAGAGAAATGTTTTGTATACATTGATTTTTGTTTTTTCTGTTGCCAGTACGGTTCTCTTGTGGCATCCTTTTGTATTCATATTTCAATGTTGCATACAAGAGAGTTTATTATCCTCATCGTTGTATTTTAAGATTGCAACGGAAGTTTGGTGATAGAAATGCATCTGAATAGGTATACAAACATCATATGTGTGTGAGAGTTCATACTTGAGTTTGAACTAAATCGATGTAGCCTCTAAGTGCCGTTACAAGTTAAATGCTATCTACGCTGGCCCGATTCCCAACACGTATTCTTTGCTGCTTTGTTTTTGTTTTGGAAAGAGTTAGTCTGAATGAGATAGTTTTGTTGGAGTAAAGAATGCACTGTTTGTTATATATGATGAATTCCTTTCTGAGATCTTTACATCAAGAGGAAACCCAGTAACGCATTAGTTACAGCATGTCCAATCAAATAACTCATCCAATATTTTAGGTACATTATTTCTTTGAAAAAGCATCCACATAACTAGTCAAGGAACGAGAGTTGTTTATAAAGCTTAGAACATCGCTTATTCA
This sequence comes from Ceratopteris richardii, assembly GCA_020310875.1. Classification (NCBI taxonomy): domain Eukaryota; kingdom Viridiplantae; phylum Streptophyta; class Polypodiopsida; order Polypodiales; family Pteridaceae; genus Ceratopteris; species Ceratopteris richardii. The sequence goes on from CM035434.1 coordinate 49,773,779, forward strand.
TATGCTTTTTGTTGAAAATATGCACTGGTTATCATGAAGATCAATTGATATATATGCATAAAGACTTTCTTGGAATATATTGATTTTGAGATAAGTACTAATGATCTTGTTAGGTTGAATTGTTTTGCAGAACTTGGATGAAGAAAATAAGTAGAATATGGAGGATCGAGATTTAACGATGAAGACAATGATGATGACACTCAGATGGAGATGAAGAATATTTGGGAGAAATCTTTTTGACATCAAATAGAATCATCCATTGGATTTCGATTGAGATTTTGATTGAGATTGAGATTGAGATTGAGATTGAGATCGTGAGTGAGAGTGTGAGTGTGAATGAGATTGTGTTAGCTCGGGGGTGGTCGGTAGGTCGAGTCTTCGTCAAGAAGCTGTTTTCCAAAGCTATTCTATCGAGAAGGATGAGGCTTCATCTTGAAGCTATTGATTATGTTGATTCATGAAGATAAATTACTATCTTGTATTTGATTTTCCAACTGCGATTAATTCATTCTGATCATTCCATTTATTGCCTTGTTCATTTTTTATCATGGAGGTTTCCTTGTATTCATATGATTACGAGATCGTGGTTGGAGGAATGCTACACATATGGTTTGCATTTACAGTCAGAGTCAAAAAGCGATAGTATGTACATGAAATTTGCAATTTGAGTGATCTGTAGTAAACATAGATTTGAATGAAATGGGTGTCTATTGATCTGTAGTACTTTTTTCCAGGCGTCTGTATGAATCTTTTTATTTTATTTTCGTTATTTGCAATTCTTTATGTAAATGTAGCTTTGAATGAAATGGGTGCCTATTGAGCTGTAGTACTTTTTCCACCCATCTGTACCACAGTTTCTTTTCCGTTATTAGTAGCTTGCGTTTCCTTTTCTGATGGCTGTAGCATGATTCATAGACACTCAATTGATACTCCTTCTCTATTTTCAATGCCTTTTTTTCTTTTAGACTACAACGAATTGGAAATACGCACTCACACACCCAATCTTCAATGCTTTTTTTTCTTTTAGACTACAACGAATTGGAAATACACACTCGCACACCCAATCTCATAAAGTAGAGATACCCAACATGAGAGTCTCATGGATATGTCCAACCAAGATTTGAACTTAAGAGTTCCTCCCAAAGCATCAAAGCATCAGCCACTAAGCTACAAAAGCTTGGACTTCGTTCAACCTTTTAATATGGTTCTCTGCAAATTGCAGTGGTTCCGTTACGCCGATGACCACACAACGGATGTTATCATTCTTCGCATTAATCGTTTCTATCAGACTGTCAGATGATTCCATGCGGAGAAATAAAGCCTCCGAGACTCGCTATGTATATTGGGTAGAACGCCAGAGAAAGTTACATTGCTACATTGAATCTTGTACTTTCCTTTCAGCCTGCCGGACTGCAATATTATGGGGCTTGTTCGAAGCTTTTACTATGGCGGTAGTGAATCGTTTCCATTACATTAATGGATTTCACGCTGGTAGATATGCATGACATGCAGATATCCGTGAAATGTGCGACAATGGGTTGCTTGCCACTTGCCGTGTAAGACAAGATCCACACTCAAACTCTGTCTGATAGCAGCGATGATTTGAAGCATGGAACTGATATGCCACCGTACAAGAGGTCTATAGATTGAAGGACGAACTCCCACGCCATCGTGTGAAAGTATCGCATTGGCTACCAGAAAGACTTGTTCCGCTCTCGTACCCTGAACGATGCCTCGCAAACTTCTGATGACGTTGTCAACGCGAAAGCCTCCTAAATCTTCTAAACGATGCGCAGAAAGGTAATGCGCGGGCTCTTCATGTCGACCGCATTTTAATATTAAAAGGCAGTTCGGCGGAAGCGTAATCTCCCTCGGATTGAATATATTGAAAGAACAGCTCTGCAAATGAATGAACGAGCACAGTAAGCTCTATAAATAAATAAATGAAGAGCATAGTACCATGGATCCTTTATCTCAGAAAGGAGGGGGGTTAGACCGCGGAAGTATCACAAGGAGAAAGCAGCCTAAAGGCATTCAGTTTAAACGACTTAAACGACTCAAAAGCATTACATGATTAAACTGGCCACAATGGCCCAATTATATTAAGGAGCAACTCACCTACGATGTGTGGATTATCGATACCACCTTATAATAATATTTTAAGGATCGAAGTCAATATCGCCCAATTCATATTCATATGTGTGAAAGATAATGCTAATATTTCTAGTGTTGTGAGACAAAGAAGAAGCATAGACTATTTTCTTAATTATGAACTAGAACATAAGCCTCAAAGATGGCTTGGATTCGCACGCCCATTCAAATGAAGAGCAAAAATGGATGTGCACCAATAGCTATGAAACTCATACAAATGTACCAATTTGGTCCTGATCTTAAAGAAAATGAGACTGTGAATTTGCCCTTGACCATGGGCATTCGAACTATGATCAAGTTGCATTTCATTGAGTGACAACAATGAATACCACAATAAAGCAAGATAAAAATGTTGTTTGTATTGAAGATCGTCTGGTGAAACTCTATCTTTGAAGTCAAGCAAGCTCGAACTATGCTTGATAACCCTCGTTATGATGAAAAAGGAAAACAAAAAGTAGAAGAGAATCCCCATAGATTGAGTCTTCAATCTGATGCAAGTGATAGTGAAGAAGACACCTTGATCATAGAAAGGAATTCCTTTGATAGTTGGGGAGCCCATTTAAGTGCCAAGGCATTTACAGGGCTTTGGCATGGTCTCGGACTGGCCCAGTCCAAGAGGCACCCAGCCTCCTAAGATACCTTGTTGGGTAGAACTCCCAAAATTGCTAGTAGTTTACTACCCTTGGTTTAAAGCTTAGGGTAAAATGATTGGCAAGCTTTTAGGTCAAAACCCAAGGAGAATGGAATAAACCTAAAATGGTACCCCTAGACAATGATGGAGGTAGATATCTCTAAGTCTTTGAGCACCTCCACAATGATCAAGGACTCAAATGGAAGAAAATGGCATGATCAAAATATCATGTATAGAAATTTTCCTAATACTTGTTACAACTTCTATAAGCAAGGTCATGTTATTAAATCCTTTCCTCTACTTCAATCTTTTGATAACCATGTAGAGCATAAAAATTTTCATTGTATCAATGCCTTTGCCGAGGAAAACAACCTAGATCTAGGTCTTAACAACAAAAAGGTAAACACAAGTTATGAAAAAAAAGGAAGGATTCCAAAATTCTCTTACTCTTTTGATGTATTTCTAGAGGATGTGCTCAACTTGTTTCAAGATGGTAAGGATATTGAAGGAAGCTCAACTAAAAATCAAGCTAAAGAAATCCCAAATCCTAATGATGAGCATAGCTATGTCCAAAAGAAACCTCATAAATCCTAGCCAGCTCTTATTGATAATAGTTATGATAATAGTGAATGGATAATGGTAGGCAAAAGGAATAGGTTACTCTCCTCCTTAGAGATAAAGAGCATCCTCAACACATCATTAGTCACAATGTTAATGTCTTCCCCAACAACTAAATGACATTGACAAACAAAGGTTTCATGAGATGAATGAGGATGATGATGGAATAGAGAGTGTTCCCATGACTGCATATGAAGAATGTTCACCACCTCAAGATCCTATCACAAAACCCAAAAGAAAGGACGTGGTTAGGACATCAGATTTAGTAGTTAAGCCTACTAAGGGAAATAGGAAATCAATGGTTTTTATGAAGGGTTGTTTCTAACTTTCTTCTTTGTTATGCTAAATGAATTAAAAATCTCCTTGAATGTGAAAGGTATAACTTACCTACTTAGAGCTAAGAATTTGGAGACTCGCTTAGAGATTCGTTGGCTTTTCTTGATTTTTATGCTTGCAAGCATTGAAGGCCCGGGCTAATATGTTGGTTTACAATCTGAATTATGTTTCTGATACGTATTCCTCATTCAAGACTTATCAACCCACTCGTAAAACAACCGATATTAGGACTTCTAGTAATGTTGGGCAACTTTTGAATATTTTCACTATTAGTAAAACCCATCAATGGGTTGCCTTGTCTTTCAAGGACCCTTTCAACGTTACTACTGTTTCTATGTGTGCTACTTATTATATCTTATAGAGAGAGAGTGTCGAGAAGAAATGCATGCTCTTAGTGGCCCCCTCCTTATTCAATGATAACCTCAATATGGTTGATAGATACAAAAATCAGAGATCCATTATTAGTGGTACTAAAAGAGAGGCTTGGTTTAGGTTATGTACTACTCAGAACTTGATTGATATTTCCATAAATTTTGTCTTTACATGGAACAATGGAAAAATTAGAGAAGCTTTTATAGCTATGAGATTGGACAAATGGTATGCCAACATCACCTTCATTAAGGATTGTTGGGAGTTTAAGTGTGGTATTGATAAATACCTCCTCATATCTTACCGTGAACTTTTAACAATAGCTCTCAAAAAAGGTAACCCTTATTGTACCTTTGGTTGGTGCCATTTGGATGCTGGTCTTGTGAGACACCCTAGTTATACTATTAGGACTCAATCCATCATAGATTATCACTTTTCCTTAGTTTGCTCCCGCTCTAGGGCTTGGGAGAACGTTTTTAAGGATTTTCAAAAATTATTTACCTTCTTCAAGAAGATTATTAGGGATATTAGAGCTAAAAGAAGAGAAAAAATTATACAATATTTTGATGGTCTCCATGATAGTATAAATACCCAAAGATATTTGAATCTGCACCAAATATTCGGTAAAGAAAAATACCTTGAAGCTAATATAGTTCGATAGAACTAATAAATGTATGTTCACTTTCATGAAAATAACATAAAATCAAGGACTTCATGCCCTTACCAAAGATGAGTAGTGGTGGGAATGCTATCTGCATTGGTTAGAGTTTATACAAGGATAAGAGCTTCTTTACTTTTCTTTAGCCAAAAACGTTTTTGTTTCCTTAACGGGAAACCCTATGCACCTTTAGGAAAGTTTTCTCTAGTTCTCCCAGGTGGGGGAGGATATCCTTAGGGCCAATGTGACAAGTCTTCTTAAATAAAAAAAATGACTCCCTAAACGTCTGGTTGCCATCTTTAGCTGCCTTTCACTATGAATAAGGTCACAGAAACTATTGTTAAATTGAGACCATGTAGATCTCATGGTTTTGATGGGTTACCTAATGAATTCTTCATTTTTCTCCAAGACTTCCTAAGTTATATTCTCTTGATATGTGAAGAGGCTAAGAAAAGGTTTTCTCCCTATTCATATCAATACTTTAGTTATTAGACTCATTCACAAGAAAGGAGATAAAGATGATCTTAACAATTGGAGACCTATCACCTGCTTGATTACCATGTATAAGATCTTTGCTTCTTCTATTGCTAGGAGAATCAGTCCTTTGATGAACCAAATCATCCTTCTGGAGCAAAAAGGCTTCATCAAAGGTAGGTATATCCTAGTTGCCACTATAACCTTGTGGGAGGAAATGGAGTGTGCTTGAGAGCTCAATCAAGCCTTTTTATTTTTTCAAAATTGATTTCGGTAAGGCTAATGACAAAATTGAATGGGTTTTCATCCTTTAGTCCCTTCATGATGTAGGAGCTGGTAGAAATTTATTAGACCTAGTAGTACCCTTTTTGAGAATGCTTACTCTAGAATTTTTATGAATGGTGAAATTCTTTACCCCTTTAAGTTGTCTTCGTCCATTTGACAAGGATGTCCCATCATCCCTCCTTTTTTCCATTGCAAGTGATGCCTGAGGGTGATTGGTCAAAGATTCCACGAGTAGAGGAGGTATCAAAGGTGTGCTAGTTCCCAATACTATTGCCCAACTCGAGTTTTAGGTGTTTGGAGATTATACTAACATGTTTACTAATGTTGATTATCAGTCTACTAGTCCCTTTCTTGATTGTTTACACCTATTTTTTCTTACTAGTTGCCCAACTCGAGTTTTAGGTGTTTGGAGATTATACTAACATGTTTACTAATGTTGATTATCAGTCTACTAGTCCCTTTCTTGATTGTTTACACCTATTTTTTCTTACTAGTTGATCCGAATTCAATCATAAAAAAATTAGTTTCAATCTTCTAAAAATGTTGTCTATGTTTGTTTGTCCCATCTTCGTTGTGAAGAAATAAAAGAAGGAGATATATTCAGATTTCTTGGTATTCCGGAATACAGAGGTCTGAATGTTTCATCTAATCAAAGGTGGAAATGGGTGCTTGATAAAATGAGAAATATATAGTGTTCATGACATAATTGTAATAGTTTTGTATCTCACAAAACCCATGTTTTTGCAAACTATTTTCATGCAAAGAAATTTTGGGACCCAGTTCAACACTACCTACACTACATACATATGAATAATATCCCATGTTGGGGCTACAAGAAATCCTGATTGGCTGTTGTAGAAATATGGATTTAGTCTTATCGAACATTTGGAGAGGCCACATTCTATGGAACATTTGGATTAGTAGGAACAATGCTTTATTCACTGATGATAAGAAGAATTTGCTTACCCCCCTCAACAAAATCCTTCTGAAAACAGGTACTGAATGTATTCACGCCATTACTCAAACCCTTGATGAAGGTAATGGCTATAAGAGTACTATGGATTACTATCATCATAATAGATGGAAGGACGTCCTTTTATCATTGTATTCCAGAGAGAGATTTCACATGGTGCTGTCTCTTTAATTGATGTCCTCCCATTGTAATCTCCGAGGTGAGCTCCTGCCGCTCCCTGCACAGTATGTGCTTTCTTCCATTAATCTAATCATTTTTTTTTTGTTTGTCGCGCGAAAAAGGAAAAAAAAAGGAAACAGAGGCAAGAAGTGCAAAAACAGGTAAAGAAGAAAATAAATGACTCTTTGGCTGATAATTCGCGCGTTCAATCCAAGATATCTCAGCATGGATCGCTGGAGCAGCAATTCCGAGAACAGAAGAAGCCTACAGTTTAAGTACGATATCAACAGGTTTTCATCATTGTTGATCAACACACGGAGATGCTCTACTTCTGAAAGCATTGAATGCACATACAAAAGAAGGATGTATGTGATGTACAAAGCTAGCGACAGATATGGAAGCGCTGTCCTTTCAAGCTTTACCTCTACTTACCCCTTCGAAGTTAGGATCCATAACGTACACACAGACGTCCACGTGAATAGTGACCACTTACAAGGAGTATGCACAGTAGTCGTACGCTTAACACAATGATTCGATTGCTTCGTAATCATGCCGTTCTTCGTATCACGATTTTGTCGTAGCTTAACCTGCTGTGACATCGCTTGGGGCCAGGTTATCGTGACAAATTGCATGGTTTTAGTTGTGTTTTCGAGAGTCTTTCCAAATTTTCTTGGCTTATGATCTTCTCTGTTTGTACTAATGCTGATAGTTTTGAGATATGAGTTCGATGAAAACCAAGTGTGTCGATTCAAAGGTGCCATTTGCGTAAAAAGAACAAAAGAGACTATGCATAGATGGAAAGGAGAAAAAGGAGATGTGAAGCAAGCGAAACGATATAAAGGCAGACACAAAGACGAGATACAATGAAGCGAACCCAGCCAGGCATTTAAAAAAGTAGATATGAAGAGGCTAATCAGGAAGTGTGGTAAAATAATTGGAGAGAAAAACGGTAGGGAGGTGTGGTAAAATAATTGGAGAGAAAAACGGTAGGGGAGATTCGCAAGTTCTGCCCCTACTTTGTGGAATTTGGGGGGTCCCAAGGGCACTAGTCCCATTCACTTGTATCATTTTCTTCGTTTTATTAAAAGTCAAAGACAGTAGGTGAAGGCCGATCTTCCTTTCAGTAAAAACAAAAAAGAAATGCTGATTAATGAGCGTTATTCATTCATTTTCTCTTGCGATTATCACTAAAACGCGAAACGAAACACAAGAAGCCATGCGTTTGTTTAAAAAATTGTATGGATTGAAGTTTTTTCGCCGTAATACAGACTATGAGAATAGGATATGAATGCTAATATTTCCATCATTGTGTTTCATGCTAAATGATCCTTATCATATAGAGTAAAATATCTAATTATCGAAGTCACAACAGCTTTCATGAAAGAGAACAATGACATAATTAAACTTTTTAAGGACAATACTAAAAGAAATCAGGCGATGGATTGAGAATATGAAGATCGTCATCGATTATCTCTAAGGCGGATGACACCTATATGTAAAGGTTCGATCATGATAAATATTTTAAAACATTCTCCAAAATTTCAGATAGTATCTATGGACTACCAACTTTATCTAATTAAAACTTATAAAACACATATAAATTTTAGTGTTATGTATGTAAGGAGACAATTTAAACAATGCATATTCACGTATTGAACAATTGGATAGTGAGATCTTTTGGTTTGCATGTTTTCCAAGTTGGTACAATTTTTAGTCTACATACATTAAAAAGAGAACATGAAGTCATATGCACACGAAAAATAGAGATTAGAGAATTGGAAATGACTATGTTTCTTGGATAAAAAAGATCTTAACCTTTTACAGAAGACCTTTAAGAGACAAACAAGTCTTCAAAAGGTTTATTAAAAATGAAATCAAGAGAGGTGTTTAGAAAATAATTCTCTTCTATTACTACCTCAATCTTCAAAATGGAGCACGTTAATTATGTGGGGATTTAAATATTACGAATTACTATTGAGTTGGATTATTAAGAAATAGAAGCAACGTTGGAAGCATGGCCTATAAAACATCATGGAAGTTAAATGAGCTATATTGATAGTTACTTTTACTATTTCCAAAATGTTGTTCTTATTGTAAGAATTGATCATTTGTTCATGTCTCTTATTGTGATCTTTTAATGCTTGCAACATGTTATGATGGAAGTGTATCTTGAGAAACCTATATAGATTAAAGTACATCTAACTTGAGATACGGTTTAAAGTTTTTAGTTGTGAGGCGTGAGCTTCAGCCTTAGTGCATGAAGCCAAAATGTATGACATATTGATGCATCAACGCTATTGATAAATCATTTTGAGAGCTTGATGAAAACGAATCCCTTATTTCCTTGCTTGAATATCTAGAATTAGGAAGAATATTGACGTGAAATTTGATTAAATGTAGGAAATGGTATACGTCAATAATTGGTTCTCTTTTGTATGTCACTATGACAAGAACAAATATTTCACATGTAATTGGATAGTTATCTCAATTTTTGCAGGCACCAAGAGTGCCTCATCTTGTTGCACCCAAAAGGGTACTTAGGTACCTCAAAGGATTAGTGAATCAAGAGCTATATTATCCATTTGATGATCGATTAAATATACAAGCTTATTGTGATGCTAAATAGGTGGGTTCCAAAGATGTCAAGAGAAGTACTAGTGGATATGTTATCATGCTAGGGAAGAAGGCCATCTCATGGATGTCAAAGAAACAACCAAGAGTGGTTCTCTCCTTGACCAAACGTGAATAAAGAGGCGTAGCACACGTCTCATCTGAGCTTATATGTCTGAAGAAGTTGTTTCTTGATCTTTATTTGTAGGTCAAGAAATTATCTATCTTATGTGACAATATAATTACCATATGTTTGGCTCAAAATCCACTATTCCATGTGGTAAAATCAAATAGAAGTGCATTACCACTTTATTAGAGAGAAGATCATGTAAAAGCTTGTCAAGGTGGACCATGTCAATACAAAGGGCCAATAAGCTTTTGATGAAGTAAAGCTACACCACTTTAAGGCATGCATTAGAATGAAGGATCTTGGCATTGAGACATGAGGGGGAGCGTTAAAAATCGATTCTTAACCATGCAAAAGGACTCATCCACGAGTTTTATATGTGGAAAAATAGCAAAGGAGGACCCAAAGTCGTGGAATCAAGTTAGACACTCCACATAACTCAATAAAATTCAAATCTCATAAACTACCCACCCAAAAATGCACCTACACTGATTAGTGGGAGGTTAGCTAAATTGTAGAAAAGGTAAAACTCTATATAAGCACCATCCCACCTTTGTTTCTCCTCTCTATCTCATTGTATGCATTTTCATTGATTTCAAACTTCATTTAGTCTCTCATATAGTGACGCAAAGTGTGCTAGGATTTTAAATTCTTTTACTTAGTGAGTTGTGAGAAATTTCAAAGTTTGTGAGACTATATCTCTTCACATAGGAAGAGAGTATTGCAAACAAGTACCCTTGTTTGAAATGGATGGTCCCCCCCCCATGAAATACCTAGTTGGGATGATTTAAAGCTTTTTGGGTAGCCCTTAAAGTCTATCTTAAGGATGCAAAGTTCCATTATAAGTTTTTATAGAGGTATAAAGAACAACTAAGAATAATGAGAATATATCACTACTCATGGGCCTACTAGAGGGAAACCATCTTGCATTGTTGCATTTGGGTGTTAGAATCATCCCCCATCACCATTTGCTTGGTATGCAAATATACATCCCTACTTGATTGCACATAGTTTTGAGAACAATCCAACTAAGAGAACCTTATATATTAATTGTGCAAATGATGTGATTTCAATCATTGTTTTCTATGTTGATGAAATGCTACTCATTGGTCCTAATGAGAAGAATATTGCTGATTTTAAGGCTGATTTGCATGCCTCATTTGAGGTGTCAGATTTGGGACATTTGTACCATTATTTGGAGATTTAGTTTATGGAAGTTGGGGGCAAAATAGCTTTGTGTCAAACAGAATATATTGAGACATTATTGCAAAATTTTGGCTTTGAAGACTCCAAACCTATTGCCACTTCTATGGAAGCACATTTATGGTTGAGTCTAATGATGTTGGAGATACATTTTATGCTATTCTCTATCCATAGGTTATTGGCAGATTGACTTACTCATGCATAAGCTGACCTGATATTCAGTTTGTCATCTCATAGATGAGCATGTTTATGTATTGCCAACATGTCAAGAATCTATAGGCATTTAAGCACATCTTTCACTACTTGTATGGTATCCGGCTACTTGGATTGTTTTATCCCAAGAGGGGAAGACTATTGCTAGATTTACATGATTTTTGTGACTCTGACTAGGTTGTTTGCTATGAAACTTGTATGTCTACTAGTGCTTTTTTCTTCATGGTTGGTAGCTAATGCATATCTTGGTTTAGCATGAAGTAGTCTACTATGGAGTCTTCTAGTTTTGAGGCTGAGTATAGGTAAACTTTAACAAAGAATGTTGAGTGTGTGTGGTTCAGAGGCCTAATCACTGATTTGGGTGTTGGTTAGTCTTTTGCCACTACCATGTTCACTAATTATCAAAGTGCATTGGTACTTGTGAGGAATCCTCTGTTCCATGCTCACACTAAGAACATTGAGGTGCACTACCATTATGTTATGGAGAGGCTCTCTGCTAGAGAGATGATTTTGGCATATGTGCCCACATAGGAGAAGGTTGGAGACCTTTTCACAAAATCTCTGCCTAGGAAGAAGTTTGAAGCTTTCCAAAAATCTTTGGGTTTACTTCCTTTCATGGATTAAATCCACATAGCTTGGCACTTCCTTATACATGAGTGCCAGATCCTTGTTCCTCACACCACTCTAGAGGCGATTTGTTGATATATTTTGGTAGTGGTATGTTTGAACACACAAGGATAGCTATCGTGATGATTCCACTCATTGAAGTTTTCTTATGCCTGTAAAAGATTCATAAAAGGCACTCTTACCACTCTCATATCAAAGCCTTGGGATTGTTTATGGAAATCAAAGAACTTCTTCACTCTATGTTTATAAGAGCATGTTCTTTGGAACCAAAGTTTGACCTTTTCATAGTGATGTCGAAAATATGGATGACATTTTTGCTTTGTACTCATGTTTTCTATAGACATGCAAAGATTAGTATTTTTCCTAGCTCATAGGAGCTAGATGAAGATACTACATAGTTTGAATCACATTTATGGCCAAATGTTTTTTAGAAAGACAACTGGAAATATGGCAAGTGCAACATGGAGCACGGAGAGATAGTTCGGGCTCTTTGGAGATGTGGAGTTCCGGCATACTTGACAGCACCTATGTATGGTAGAAGGAGAGGACAACAAGAGTATTTTTTAGAAAAGATTTGAAGAGAAAATCATTTGCGAGGGAGGACTTCAATTTTACATGATTAAGTGATGAATTGATGAGCACTTTTATCTAGCAAAGGCATGATAACTTTTCCACTATTGAAAATTGCTAAAAAGAACTATTACCGATGGCAGTTCATCCATTGAAAGGGTTTGAAGAGTGGCCAATGAAGGAAAAAAATAGGTACAGTTCACTATTGTTTGGAATGAGGTTTGGTGGTTGACTATAAAAAAGGAAGATGAACTAAACAATCTCCAGGTTGTTAGCTTTTGCACATGAAATGGAGGAGATCAAAGGAGTAGAGATGTTGAAGTAGAGAGCAGAGGAAGTGTTGGATAATATATAAAGAGTAGGGGTGTAGCTCATGAGAAACAAGAGGTGAAAGTCTTGTCTAAGGATTCATATTTGGTAACATACTTGTCGTGTTATGTCTATGCAGCTGACTATGAGTGCATGGAGTTCTTACGAGTGACATAAGTCTTAAAGAAGAAATCTATACACTACAAACAAAAATGATTAACAGAAGCAAAATCATTTCTCTGCGGCAAAAAAATTTTCAAGCGAGGAAGGCACAATCATTTAAGAATGTGCATTCATGAAGATGAGTATGTTTCAATCCTAGAGATTGCCCAGACGAGAGCCATTGGAGGAAATTTTTTTGCAGATAAAACAACAAAAATGATTCTCTTTGCGGGAATGTGGTGGCCAACCTTATATCAAGATGCAGCCACTTACGTCCAAAGATGCGATACATGTCAACAAACAAAGTATACCATCAGAAGATATGAAATGCCATTGAGACCAATGATGAGTGCCAAGGCATTTACCAAATGGGGAATAGATTTTGTAGGACCTATTAGCCCACCGACGAAAGGTTCTCATGCCGACTACATAATTGTAGCAACGGATTATGTGACCAAATGGGTAGAGGCCAAGGCAACTAAGAAGAATTATGCATGGACCACGGCTAAGTTTCTCTTTGAAAACATATTCACCAGATTTGGATTGCCAATAGAAATCATAAGTGATAGAGGCACACACTTTGTCAATGAAGTAATAGAAGCCTTAATGAATGAATTCTTAGTGATTCACAAAAAATGAGCTCCTTATCACCCACAAGCCAATGGACAGGCTAAAAGTTCGAACAAAATCTTGTGTACAGTTCTCACTAAGATTGTTAACAATGGAAGATCCGATTAGGACAAGCAATTACATCATGCTTTATGGCCATTCCGAGTAGCATACAAAACAGCCATAGAAAGCACTCCGTTTAACCTACTATATGGCCAGAATGCCATCTTACCAATTGATTTCCTAATTCCTAGGCTTAGAGCAGCCTTGAACTACGAATGGATTGGACATGAGTTACCCCATCAATTAGATCAAATCAAGAAGTTACATGAAACAAGGTTATAAGCAGTGGCATGTATTTATGCTGCAAAAAGGCGACAAAAGGAATATTTAGATGCTGATATTAAGGATAAGGATTTGAAGGAAGGAGATTTGATCCTGGTATATGCTTTAAAGCAACATGCAAGGAAGCTACAAAATAAAGGATATGGCCCCTCAATCATATATCACCCAGTGGAGCCATCAGCTTAGCAACCCTAGATGGAGAGGTATTGCCAACTATATAAGTGGTTGTCGAGTAAAAAAAGTATTCAGAACCATTGACATAGGAAATACTATCACGGCTTTTAACATCAAGAAATAGAAGAGAAGAGGACAAAAAAATATGTGAGGAAGCAAGACAGGAAGCCCTAGAACGAATAAGAAAACAGAAGGAATGGATGAGAGAGTGATGAAAGATATCGGCTATGAGAGGAACTCATCCCAATGGCTAATTTTAGAGCCTCAAAAAACCTAGGACATCAAGTGAGGCAACCATATTTGAACTTAGGAGTGGGAACAGAGGAATACCACTTGGTGGATGCTCTTATTGACACAGAAGCAGTTGTCAGCTGCATCAGATCCTCTTTGACTCACCAACTCAAAGCACAATTACGTCCAACCAAAGCACATATGATTGGAATAGGAGGAAAGCTTACTGAATGCATAGGTGAGATTACCTTATCATTGCACCTAGGGAATAACACAATGCAACAAAAACTATTAGTATGCCATGGTCAAGATTTACTAGAAGAGCTTGCTTTAGGCCAGGATTGGATATATGAATATGAAGTAATGATCCAATTAGCCTTGGGCTATATATCAGCCAAGATAGGACATCCCGAAGTATTCAGTTTGCTAGAAGAACGACCAACCAAAGCCATGTGTCTAGGTTTGACAGATCAACATCTCATGCATGACGATGCTTGTACATCTACGTCCACTAGGAACCCCCAAGTCCAAGAACTTCACATGAGTTTACACCAAGTCTTAATCTTACACACCCCCATCATCCATTGGACCCCTCTACTAACATTGTTTCAGGGAAATCCCTAGGGAGGAATTAAGTACAAGAGTGACTAGTCAGCATAGTCCTCCAACACCTTCCCATACTAGAATATATCCAATTCAGGGCACTAGACATGAATGGATTCAGAAGGATCAAATAGCAGCATATCACCACAAACAAAGCGATTACTTACAAGGGAACCAACAAAAGGTCAAGATTTCAAGACAAGCTGGATCCTGAGAAGATTGTCCAATTATGGATCCCAAAGAAGCTGATTGCTGCTCAACCCTATACAACACAAATATTGGTTCCCAAAGCAAATGTACCAACGAAGACCAGTAAACTGAAAACATGAGTACATAAGAAGGATCAATACAAAATAAAGACAAAGGAGCAACAAAGTTGCAATGACTTTAAATCAAAGAAACAAAAGTACTCAACGAGAGAAACTCAAGGATATGAATGGCTAGAAAAGCGGAATTACAACACGAGAGTTGCACAAAACACCAGAAGAGATGAAAATAGAGTCAAATGCAGAAAAATGAAGCACATCTGGATACCCAAATCCCGATCGACCTCTATATATCGACAAGAAACTTCATCTTCCACACATCCTGAGTTCCATGAACCTCGAGCATGCATAATAGGGCCACATTAAAAGGCCATGCATTCGACACATAGTTCTTCTTCCACTCATTAGGGATGAAATTTTCCCTCCCAGTGAATAGGAGTGCACTTGTACAATAATCTCAAGGAAAACAATTAAAGATAACATAAAGCTTTGGTTATGTACTAACAATTTTGGTTTTCTTTCAACAAAAAAAAAATGAAATGAATCAAAAACAAATATAAAATCCCAGGTACTACTTTTCTCACATCCATGGGAACGGGACAACACAAGTCACTTGGAGAGCAGTCCAACTCATGAAGGCTAGGTGAAAGATAAATAATGCCATTTATACACTGATTGTGGTATGTGTCAAGTGTAGATGGCATTGCCAGATTCTGGAGCTATGCAAGAGGAAGAGGTCTTGCTTCTCCCTTTGTAATGGATTATGAAGGCGAGAGGTCATTGGTTCCTCGAAGACCAACCGATGACAAATCTCATCTTTTTGGACACCGTCAAGATTATGGATAGGGATTATTATTTTCCAGTACTATCGCAAGACTTCCAAACCATAATACAAGGATTACCTAACATCATTGAAGTCTCAAAAAGAGTTGGAATCAACGCATTTCTACAACTCCCAATCTACTTACTAGATTTTTCAAAGATGCACTCAAGTTATGAACACACTCCGGGCGGCAGCAGATAATCCCTCAATCCCAAAAGCTATGGTGCTTAACAAAACAGGTGCATGGAAAACTACTCGATTCACACATGTGTATCATCAACAAAGATTTTGGATGGAGTCAAGACGGTCTCACAAATCTCAAAGTCGAATGTCATGATGCTAAAAAGAAAACCTTTCTAGAAATCAATAGAGCAAATATTGAAGAATCAGTCCGATTGGTGCATCAGCACTTTTGTTTACCAAGCATGAATATATATACAGTGCCTCAAAAGATTGTAGTTCAATAGCTATCCCATGCTATGAGGCAAATCGGGAATCAAGTCAATTTTACTCCATATATACAAGAACGCCTATTTGAAGATAAGAAGAAATGGAGTCAAAAGAAGTTTTTAAATGGAAGTTCTACATTGATCTTACTAATTTATGAAGCATTGGAAATGAAGGAATGTCTACGATTAATGCCAACATCCATTGAAATGGCAAAATATGTGAAGTCAGCCACAATTCCAAAGAAAAAGAAAACAGCGATATCCAAAGAAGACGTGGGAACAAGCTCCAAGAAACCAATGCGAGTGGCTAAATGCACCACGATGCAGAAGCACAAGGAACACCTCAATCAAAGCGGGCACATATGCTGCCCAGGTTTTTGCCACAAAGAGATCTCTCAGCAGCGTTAGAAGAAACACATACTTATATCCGGGGGCAAGTAAACCTCACTGTCCAAGGACATCAATATAGGCAGTCAAGACGATTACAGAAAAAGGATGACAAGGAACACATCCCATTGTTAGCCGCCAAATACAAGGAATTAGGACTTGATGATTCACGTTCTAATGAAGAATCTAGTCATGAGCGTGACACCTTGGACATAGATATAAGGACAAAAATGAATAATGAGGCATGGATAGAGATTCATCAAGTCAAAACCACCCGCGACAATCAACACTCACAAGTACAGAATCAGGAAGAACCCTTTGAAAGAATACACCTCATCCAATTAAATGCACAATCTCGGATAAGCATCAAGGAAGCATCTACAACACATTAGGGCGAAAAACGGCCCAAAAAGGGCCGTGTAAGGATTTCAATTAGTTGTGCTTAATCGGGATTAAAGTTGTCAAATCCTTTAAGAAATTCCGTGTAAGTTCATTTAAAACGTATCTTATGCAAATTTTGAAGAGAGAGAAACTCGTATCATATAATCATGAAAAGTTTGTGTGATATCTTACGCCTCAAAGTTTGTGTGATATCTTACGCCTCAAAAGTTGAATTTTCCCTTGTTCACGGACCTATATAAAGTGTGCTGATGACGTTTTGCGCTTTTTTTCTCTACTTTTCATAGCAAGCCTGTTTCTCCCTTTCACGTCATTTTAGACACTTGTTGGTCATTTTTCATAGCAGACCATGGAGAACGTTAACCCAAATACTCTCGTTGAGCTTTCAAACAATCGAAATCATTGTAAAAAGTTCCATATCAACATTGCAGTTAGTCAGGAGTATGCGACGACAAGAAACGTATTTCGAAGGGCTCTTCATCCTCTTGAAGTGGATGGATTGCGAAAGGAAGGCAAGAAACATATTGACATATGGACAGATGGATCTGTTTATCCAATTGATCCACAAACTGGAAGGTACCCCCCTTTTCATAATCTTCATGATCTGATTAGATTTGTGGGAGATGGTGAGGATGGTTTACGAGGCTATTGTTCAAGGCTCTGGGATATTTCAAGGAATTATGTACAATACATAAACTATTTACAAAACACACTACACCAGAAGAATTTACATATGAGGGAGCTAGAAAACAAATTATCCACTTTATCTTCTCAGTTAGAGTCTTTTAAAAAAATGAAAGAAACTCCTATAGGTTTGAGAATGCGGTCAAAACGAGTAAAACCTTTTTTAGATTTGACTGAAAAATCTGGCCAGAAAAAGAAAAGAATGAAAATTGTTAGAGATCATGTGACAAATGTGCTAGGTTTCAATATGTCAAGCAGTTTTGAGCGCATACATTTCTGTAATGAAATTTTGAGTCAAAATGATGTTTTAAGACTATTGAAACTAAATGAAAATACATGCTTGAAACGCTTTGTTTTTCAAAAACTCATGACAGAAATGAATCTTTTACTAGAACCATCTCAAATTCAAAATATTTGTGATAGTGTCGGAGTGAGTAGGAAAGGTTATAGAGCAATTTCAAAAGTTTGGTGTGAATTTTTAAAATTTAACAAAGTTAGAAGTTTTGGATTGCCTAGACCCCATCATGTAGGAAAGTTTCGGCTCTTCTTGAATAAGAAGATCACATCAGTATTTGGTGAATATAAACATATTCACGGTAACATGCCTTACGAAGTAGGAAAACAAAAGTTACATTTCACTTACAATGCATTTAACAACATATGGATAGATGTTATAAAACTTCAAACGTACATGGTTCAGTTCTATAATATAAAAGAGCATGAATGTTCTGGTCTATTGAAATTTGTAATCAAACTTGATGAAGCTGAGCTTAAAAAACATCAAAAGATGTAGAGAATAAGCATTGCACTGATGAACAAAGCTTTGGACTATAGCCTTGGGAAATTGGATACTCCATCTCTCAAAGTACAATCAGAAATGGAGTTATGGTGGGTTGGCTGTGCTCAAGTTCCATCTGAGAGCCATAAAACACTTAAATGGTTATTCTCACAGACAAACATTCCAAATGTTATCCAAGGGCATCATGGAGGAGAATTGTTGAATGTCAAAGACTACGGAAACTTTCAAGTTGAGTGGCATTTGAGTGGAGACCTAAAGTCACTCAAATGCATGTTTGGTATAAGTGGGGGAGCAAATTCTAAATACCCTTGCTTGTACTGCATGCAAAGCCCAGGCACAAATGGATGGATTACTAGAGCTGAGGGTGAAGAGGCTCCTTCTAGACAAAATGTTATTCTTCGTAACTACTCATCTTCTTCAATGATTTGGGATCCCATACTTCCAATAGCATTGACAAATGTACACATATGTACACTACATGCAGAGTTAAGAATCATTGACAAGTTGGTCCGTCTTCACTTGGATTATGCATATTCTATCAAGCCTACAACTCTTGCAGATGAATGCATAAAAAAATGTGAATGTCTTCTTTCAGAAATGGGGTTTCATGGTGGTGATGTTCATCTAAGAAAAGATCCAAAGCTTTCACAAAATACAGGTGATGTTTTACAGGATGTCTCAATGGGAGGTGCAAAAGCAAGGAGATTCTTCAGCAACCATGATGGCAAACAACTTAATGCCATGTGGAATTCATGGAAAACATTTTGTGAGGTCACGACTAATGTAAAAAGCAAACCAGAAATAGCAAAAAAGAGAATGGAGGTGTGGGTCAAACTAGATAATCTTTTAAAGATCATGAGGCAGCAGGTAACATCAAAAAGTTATGTGACAGATTTCAGAAAGGCGACCACAGAGCTTATAGAAACCATCATAGAGGCATGGGGTGCCAAAGACATAACATACTACTTGGTGAGCTCCAAAGATATTTTATTCAATTTATTTATTTTTAATTGAAATAAAGATCTAATGAAATTCTTCTGCTTTCCAGCATATTCTTCTTGTGCATGGTGCATTCTTTGCAGAAAAAGAACCACTTGCCATGTGGAACACCCAAGGCATGGAAAAATCTCATTATCAAGCAAGGACAAGCTTCTTTAGGTGTACAAGGAAAGGAGGAGGAGTAACAAAGAGCAATGCCTTCAGAGAGCTTTTTGATTGGTTCTTTAGAAGACAATTACAAAGGACCGAGTCATGCCAAATATAATCAGAAGGATATGGCTATCTCCAGACAAATCATGTATCAATATCACAAACTGAAAAAGACCACATTTCAAATAGAGCTTTAATATTTGCAATGTCTTTTATTTCTTTGAGAAATAAAAGATGTCATGTATGTACATTTCATGATGTATTATGCTTTGAAAAGAAATATGTCTACTACCATCAGATGACTTTGACCAGAGAATCAATAACAATTACACCAAAAAAATTTGCAATGTCTTATATCACATTGGGCAATTTCTGTATATGTACATTTGTTGAGATATAGAATTTGAAAAAATCAAGTCATTCCTTGAGCCTTTTGAAAGAGCTTGGCTCTGGCAAATCACCTCTATATCTCAGGAACTCTTTTCTCCTGTATCCAGCAATGCTTTTTAAATCTGACACCCCTGCAGCCATTGCATAGCTTGAATAACAAAGAAAGTACCCTGCCCTTGAAGCATTGAGTCCAGGGGCATATCCAAAAATTCTGAATGCAGTTGCTCTTTCAAGCAGTAAAACTCTGAAAGCATTAAAGGGTATTGGAGTAAAACCCATGTATTTTGATAGAGTCCTCAAGCAGAACAATGCAAAGTCTGGCTCCTCACTATAGTGCTTGTGAATAACACAAAAAGTGGCTGGGTTCAACTTTGGAAGATAGTGGATAATAGAATGAATATCCACCTTTGCTTTTCCTTTCTCTTCTAAGGCTTTTCTTGTTCCCTTGCCCCTGCCAAGGTAATTGTCTTCATCCAATAAAGTTAACTGTGATAAAAATGAAAAACATGGTTAGATGAAGTGCAAGCACACTTAAGGAAACATGTGAAGTAACTTGAAACTATTAGAAAGAAAAGCAAGAGACACGACTGATGCAAGCGATAAGGGTCTTCAGAGAAATTCAGATTGTCGTTATTGCTTGCATCGGTCGTCATCAATATCTATTTGCAAACTGCCTAGAAACATCTAATGTTTGATAAATGAGGGGAATTCCCACAAGCAAGACATGTATAATCATTGCTGCATGCAACTCCTAGACACGACCGATACAAGCGATAAGGCCCAGCGGAAAATATCCGATGGGCCTAATCGCTTGCATCGGTCGTGATCCATTTCTGACACTTGGAATGGAGAACTTGGACAAATCTGATACAAGAAAGAGATTTTGCATTGGTCCCATCTCATATCCTTAACCTAAAGATCTTGAGAACATAGTTAACTATATACCTTGATGTCATCTTCCTAAAGTCCAAACACGACCGATGCAAGCGATGAGGCCCAACGGAAAATATCCGATGGGCCTAATCGCTTGCATCGGTCGTGATCCATTTCTGACACTTCGAATGGAGAACTTGGACAAATCTGATACAAGAAAGAGATTTTGCATTGGTCCCATCGCATATCCTTAACCTAAAGTTCTTGAGAACATAGTTAACTGTATACCTTGACGTCATCTTCCTCAAGTCCAAACACGACCGATGCAAGCGATGAGGCCCAGCGGAAAATATCCGATGGGCCTAATCGCTTGCATCGGTCGTGATCCATTTCTGACACTTCAAATGGAGAACTTGGACAAATTTGATACAAGAAAGAGATTTTGCATTGGTCCCATCTCATATCCTTAACCTAAAGTTCTTGAGAATATAGTTAACTGCATAGCTTGACGTCATCTTCCTAAAGTCCAAACACGACCGATGTAAGCGATGAGGACCGACGGAAAATATCTGATGGGCCTTGTCGCTTGCATCGGTCGTGATCGACTTCTGACACTTCTAATGGAGAACTTGGACAAACTGACACAAGATAGAGATTTTGCATCAAGCCCATCTCATCTCCTTTTCCTTTAAATCATGAGAATATATTTTACTACATACTTGACCTCATCTTCCTCTTCAAGTCCGAACACGACCGATGCAAGCGATAAGGCCCAACGGAGATTATCCGTTAGGTTGTATCGCTTGCATCGGTCGTGGTCATTTTCTCACTTAAAAATAGAGATCTCGGACAAAAACTTTAATTGATAGAATATATCAAACAACATACCTTGACCTCATCTTCCTCCTCAATGAGCTCTTTTGAGTCAATACAAATTGTTCCTTTGTCCTCAGCGACATCCAAGAATGAATAGCCACGTCCAAACGAGTATATTCCAAGTTGCTTCTGATGCTCATCAAACTCTTCATCAGCAAGTTTTGGCTTCTCTGAGATAGCTTTCTCAAAGCATTTTGAAAGAGCTTGTGATGAATCTTTGAATTCTTCATTAGACAAATCCAAATCAAGACGCAAAAATTCCTCTCTTCTTTCTCCTTTCTTATTGATGAATCTCCTTGCAACTTCTTCTGCCTCAGCTATAGCTGCAAGACAGTAGTCCTCCCTTAGATTGAAAAGTTCCTGAATGTAAAATAGAGGTATGAACTCTTTCCCAGAGATAAAGTAAAAAGGTAGATTTGGGAGAAGTAGGGACTTCTCAGACACTTGAACTTCTTCACTTGGCTCCCTTATTGCAGTCTCTGCTTTAAAAGTGGCCACATCAAAATCTTTGACCTGCTCTTCTTCTCCTTGGAGATTGATCTCCTCAACAATCTCCATGACACCTTTCATAGTTTTTGAGCTAGCCTCAAGTGCCAGCTCTAAGCAAGGCTCGTCTTCATCATGAACATTTTCCTCCCTTTCAACTAAGATATGATCAAGCCATATCAAGAAAGCAATGTTTAAAGGGAGCAAGCAGCAGTCCTTTTCATGCTTTGGGCATAAATCAAGCTTCCCTGGCAAAGGGGATATCCTTCTGCATTTTCTTGTGATTTTAGCCCTATCTATTGGATCCTTCCCAAAGATGTGAGGATGGACATAGGTTTTCTGAGAAATAGAAAGGATCCTCCCATCGACCAACCCCAAGAAAATCTCCCACTCATCCTTAAGAAAACTTTTCGAGTTCTCTAAGAGTTTTTCAAAATCAATTTCGGGGTTGAATATGGTCATTGCATCAAGAAAATAATCTACACTTAAACCCTCTTGAACCATGAAATCAAGAAGTTTCTCTGATGGAGAGACACTAAGGATCTCATTCATTACCTCCATCTAAGCTGCAGCTTCTCTTGTATGTCTATTAGGAGAACACAACCGATGCAAGCGGCTAGAGCGAGTCAACGTAGGTCAAACGGCGAAAATCGCTTGTATCGGTCGTGTCGGCGACGAAAGAAAAATACACATGTAGGTGAGAAATTCTCTGAAGGTTGAAAGTTTGAGTTTGTGAAGAAATAGGTATTTATAGGCGAGGAGGGAAGAAACGGTCGAATGAGGTGGACCAATCACAGAGTGCCACGTGGCAACGTGTACGTTGCCCGATGCAATGGATAGATGACGTGGATCAATCAAATCATGCCACGTGGCAAAAGACGTTGGAATTCGCAATGGGTATCTGACGTGGACCAATCGGGCATGCCACGTGGCACAACGGTCAACTCAGTTTTGGGACCTATTTAAGCTTCCCTATTCATTTGCTTTTTTTTTTTGTCAACACTTGCCAAGCGTGGAGGTTCCATTGCCACCAAGTTTTTTGGCTACTTCACAATTTCTATAGAGAGCGCTCTCTCCGTAAGGTAATGTGGACACGACCGATGCAAGCGATTACGGACATCCGAGATTTTTGGATAACCCGAATCGCTTGGATCGGTCATGTTTTTTAAATAGCATCGAGTCCTTGATCATACCTTGCAAATTTTGGTTTCTTTTGTGTTGCTTGAGTATAACGCATTGTTACCTTTATTTTAACTTCTATTTATTGAAATATGATGATGAATTCAGGGACGACCGATGCAAGCGATGAGTGACATCCGGGCATTTACGGATGACTCTTATCGCTTGGATCGGTCGTGTCTCTAGTGAGGAGGGAAGAAACGGTCGAATGAGGTGGACCAATCATAGAGTGCCACGTGGTAAAGTGTATGTTCCCCGATGCAACGGATAGATGACGTGGATCAATCAAATCATGCCACATGGCAAAAGACGTTGGAATTCGCAACGGGTATCTGACGTGGACCAATCGGAGCATGCCACGTGGCACAATGATCAACTCAGTTTTGGGACCTATTTAAGCTTCCCTATTCATTTCCTTCATTTTTTTTCTGTCAACGCTTGCCAAGCGTCGAGGTTCCATTGCCACCACGTTTTTAGCCTACTTCACAATTTCTATAGAGAGCGCTCTCTACGTAAGGTAATGTGGACACGACCGATGCAAGCGATTAGGGACATCTGAGATTTTTGGATAACCCTAATCGCTTGGATCGGTCATGTTTTTTAATATCATCGAGTCCTTGATCATAGCTTGCAAATTTTGGTTTCCTTTGCTATGCTTGAGTATAACGCATTGTTACCTTTATTTTAACTACTATTTATTGAAATATGATGATGAATTCAGGGACGACCGATGCAAGCGATGAGGGACGTCCGGGCATTTACGGATAACTCTTATCGCTTGGATCGGTCGTGTCTCTTACAGTGGAACGAGTCATTGATTATAGTTTTCCAATTATCTTTTTCTTAGTGGTAATTGAGTATTTTGCATTGTAAGATATATTTTATTGATATTTCATGATAAATTTAAAGACGACCGATGCAAGCGATCAGGGACATACGAGCATTTCCGGATGACTGCTATCGCTTGCATCGGTCGTGCCTCTGATAGTGGAAAGAGTCATTCATTATAGTTTTCCAATTATCGTTTTCTTAGTGATAATTGAGTATTTTGAATTGTAAGATATATTTCATTGATATTTGATGATAAATTTGAAGACGACCGATGCAAGCGATCAGGGACATCCGGGCATTTTCGGATGACTGCTATCGCTTGCATCGGTCGTGCCTCTGATAGTGGAAAGAGTCATTGATTATAGTTTTCCAATTATCTTTATCTTAGTGATAATTGAGTATTTTGCATTGTAAGATATTATTTATTGATATTTGATGATTAATTTAAAGACGACCGATGCAAGCAATCAGGGACATCCGGGCATTTCCGGATGACTCTTATCGCTTGCATCGGTCGTGCCTCTGATAGTGGAAAGAGTCATTGATCATAGCTTTTAGAGAGTAAGTTTTGACAGTGGAATATTCCACTTTTCCTAATTCCTTGCCTAAAGATTGATTTTTTGCAGAGTATGGCTAGAACCAAAAAGACAGCAAGGAAGTTGTACCCTGAGGGTCAGGACAAGAATGCCCAAGGGGAAAATGTCCAGGAGCAAAATTCCCAGAAGGTTCAAGCCAATGTGCCAGACAAGCCTTCAAAAAAAAGGGTCAACTACCATGTTAAGTCTTTGAGGGAAATTAGAAGAGCCCAAAAGTCTGTGGGATTGTTGATCCCAAGACTTCCATTTATGAGAGTTGTCAAGCAGATCTCAGCCAACCTCTGTTCTTTGATGAAGACCTCATCCTTTGTCAATGTGAGGTGGCAAACTCAAGCACTGCTATGCCTGCAAGAAGCTGCAGAGGACTTTGCTATTGATTTCATGAATGATGCCTACTTATGTGCTGCTCATTCTCATAGGTTAACTTTAATGGCGAAGGATTATGTTATTGTTTCAAGAATAAGATATAAGTTTGATAAAGCTCTGGTTCCTATTGATCACCACGACAAAAAATTCTTCGATATTTTAAATATACCTCCAGCTCGAGCACCTAAAACAACAGTTGTCATTGAAGAGATCAACGCTCAAGTCACTCATGATCATGAGACTAGAACTGCAGCAAATAGTGAGGAGGAGAGGAAAAAGCAGGGATTATTTACAGAGGAAAGTGCCATCTTAACCCAGATTCAAAAGTTACAGAAAGCAAATAAAGAGCTCCTCAAGAAACGAGATGGGCAGGTTATAATTAATGTTGCAATGCCATGGCAAAGTGAATTGTTTCTTGACATTAGACCTGAAGATAACAAAATGTTGAGGGATCTTCATCTTGAAATATCAGATAGTGTGGTCAACATTTCACTCAGGTATATCTAGAGGCCTTAAAATGCTTTTGTTTTGCATAATTTTCTAGTTCCTTAACTGCATTTTTATTTCTTGATTTGTAGGGTTCTTCTTCAACAATGTGAGGAAGCGGTTCAAAGAAAAGTATTTATTTTAGATCCTCTGGTGACACAATGTTTTTTGCATAAACATGGAGATGCCAAGTCCTTTCTACGGGGTTTTACAGAAGAAGTAGAATGTGTAATTTACCCATATATTGAAAAGTAAGTATTCATCTTCATTTTGGTAACATATTTGTTTCATTTAAGAAAGTATATTTACATGCAACTCATTGACAGGGGCCATTGGAGTTTGATTATTGTGGACTTCAATGCATATCAAGCTCTTTTCCTCAATTCTCTTCCATCACAACATGGGAATTGCAAAGTGTAAGTTACTATACATTTTGTTGTTCTCTATTTTAAAGCCATGCCCTGTTTTGATTTTCACTTTACAATGCAGTGCTGCAAAGCTTCTCAAGATGCATATTGATCAGAATTTTCCAGGAATAGCTAAAATGAATGAACAAAAGCAATTTGGATACAGCCAAATTCATGTGCCATTGCAGAGAGACTCAACATCATGTGGCTGGAGAGTGATTGCAAATGCTGTAAGATTCTTGGAAAGAAGGTTCTACAGTCCTGGATTGAATTTATCAGACTACCCAGATGCATGGATCATCTTGATCAGAGAGAGAGCAATAAATAGTATCATGAAGCATGCAATCTGGCCACATGATCCAGACTCACCTCCACCCCCTCCACCTGATAAAAAACAGTCTGAAGATGAAAAGAAAGGGCTTCCTCTTCACTCACCACTAAAGCATATGAACAACATAAAGAGTCAAGCTGAAAGCTCCAAAAAGGGACAGAAGCAACAGAGAAAGCAAGGCTCTAAAAAGGATAGAAAGGGTTAAATCAATTTTTGAGTCTTAGATTGAAATCAATTGTAAAGCCAACCGAGGTTGGAATATTTATTTTTTAACAAATTGTATGTAGTTATGCCAATCTTCATCTGGAAGATGGTCACACTTGTATTGAACCTCTTGAGAGTTTGACAAAAGTTCATTGGATGGTCCAATTAAGTTTATTAATGTCACAATTATGAATGCATTGTGGGTTTTTTACTTCATTCTTGTTGGAAAGTGTTTAAATTCGAGAAGTTACAGAAGGACATAAAGAATTAAGAGGACACGACCGATACAAGCGATACCGGGAATCGGAGAATCTTGGATTGCCCCTATCGCTTGCATCGGTCGTATTATCCATTTCATCGCTGTTGCTAGTTTTTATACTCGTGAGTCAAATCTTTACGCAAGGTCACTTCTTGAAGTCTCCCGCGGTAGTTTGCTAACACGACCGATGTAAGCGAAAAGGGCCATCCGACAATTTCAGATTGCACTAGTCGCTTGCATCGGTCGTCTTCACTTATCTCGTCTCCTCTGCTTTATGCCTTGAGACATGCTCTTCTAATATTGAAATACCAAACCTTGGATTGGAATTTGCACCAAGTTCTCCACTCTCTCTTATATTACTTGGTAGTTTGCATTTGTACCATGATAATTTCTCTCGCGGTAGTTTGCTAACACGACCGATGTAAGCGATAAGGGCCATCCGACAATTTCAGATTGCCCTAGTCGCTTGCATCGGTCGTCTTCACTTATCTCGTCTCCTCTGCTTTATGCCTTAAGACATGCTCTTCTAATATTGAAATACCAAACCTTGGATTGGAATTTGCACCAAGTTCTCCACACTCTCTTATATTACTTGGTAGTTTGCGTTTGTACCATGATAATTTCTCTCGCGGTAGTTTGCTAACACGACCGATGTAAGCGATAAGGGCCATCCGACAATTTCAGATTGCACTAGTCGCTTGCATCGATCGTCTTCACTTATCTCATCTCCTCTGCTTTATGCGTTAAGACATGCTCTTCTAATATTGAAATACCAAACCTTGGATTGGAATTTGCACCAAGTTCTCCACACTCTCTTATATTACTTGTTATGTGTACCATGATAATTTCTCTTGCATTACTTGAGGACAGAAAAGTTGGATAGAATCAAATTATTTAGCTGAGACTAGTGTGCACCTTTGATAGACTATAATTATTAAATTGAAATTAGATATTCAATTCTAGATCTCTTCTTCATCTAGAATTAACTTATGCAAGTTCCTGTATAATTATTTCTTAGTCATCAATTCACTCCTGCAAAAAAAAATCAATGGAAATATGAAATTAAGGACCTAAAAAATATCTAAGACATTTAAAATTAATAATTTAACACACATTGTTTGTAACCATCCTGCCAAGAAAATTCAATGGAAGTATCAATAGAAGCTTCTATTAGATGAAGATACATTATGTAAGAATGTCAGGGTTAACTTGTTACAATCTTAAAGGTTGGAACTTAATCACCCTTGGTGGCAGGCAGCTTATGCAAGATAATGATTTCTCTGATCTAATGTTAACTATTGCATCATCAATTGAGAATCTACACTGAGATGATACCTCATCAAGGTATTCTAGAAGCTCCCTTACATTTCTGAGATTCCAATTTGCAGTGACAATTATTTTCCTTGATTGAAAATCTGGATGAATCAATACTTCTAACTCAAATTCTGGACAGCTCTCCTCTGAGTCCAAGGCTATCCAAAGTCCAAGCTTTTTTTTCCACCTTCTATAGTCATATCCTAGAACCAAAGATTGTCGACATATCTGATATGAGATTGAAAGAGAATTGGGACTAACTTTACATAAAATAATGTCACCTAGCTTTTGAACTTCTTTGCTATCCCATTCCCTACCTAAAACATCATCAATCTCTGAAATAGGGACTCTCCTATTCAACCACATTGTTTTTGTTTTCTGTAATAACATGTTTTTAAAGCATGCTACAAAGACATGAATAGGCAAAAACCATTGTATCTTTATCCTTCTCGAAATTCGGCCTGCTGACATTGCCTTCTGGATGTCAAATTTAATTTTGCAGAGAAAACTTGAAACTGTTGAATGATCAGGAGCATCCCAATCTAATGAAGAGATGCAAGGACTAGGTACGTGTACAAGAATTCCATAAGAACTCCTCCCTGATGGCACTTGATAATCTGCATAATGGACAAATAACTCTATGCTATTGAAGAATTGAACAGATTTCTCTGCATACATGAGTTCTGCATATTCCTTATGAAGAACTCTGAATGTTCCTGTTAAACATTCAACAGGTTGCCATTCCACAATATTGGAAGGAAAGATATCTGCAGTACAAAAACATATGTTTCATTATACAAAATCAACTGGAATGATAGAAGAGCATTGTCAAACTTCACTTACAGTACGAAGGGAATTGCAGATGATTTTCTAGAACAAGATCCTTAGCGGTGTACACATGCTGTACTCGTGCAAACCAACCACATCTCTTCAATTTGAAACTGAGAATACGTCCCTTCCAATGGTTTCTTGTGTTGTCTCTTTTGGCACGCTTGACTTTATGGACATCTCTACAGCTAGGAAGCATAGTAACCCAGTCATTTACTTTCACAGAAAGAGGTTTCCACAAAGAATCCTCTCTTCTGTTGTAAACCTCACATGAAGTTACGCGATTGGAAGGACGACGAGAAGAAGAAGCCATTTGAACTTAGGAGAAGAAGAATGTTCAAAGCGAGAAACCGACGTTCACAAATTTTGGCAGTATTTATAGAAAAAAAGGCTTTGTACACGTGGAAACTTTTGATTTGATGTTAACCCTATCGTTGAATGATCATGACATTTTGTGAACCCAAAAATATTTCGTATCTTCAAAAATCAATTCCTTCTTGGAAATTCGAGAATATGCTTTGTGTAGTGTGCAAAAGTATCTTTTTTTGCATCAAACCGAAAAATTGTACACTGGATACGAGACTCTTCATCACTTTAGCGGCGCTTTGAAAGAAAATTGTATTAAAAAAAGAAATTCTCCATACGGTTAAAAGAGACAGCAATGTTATATTCTTGTACACGTGGAAAGACGCTATTTGTCAATTTCCTTAATCTCTCATTAGCAAACAGCCCCTTTTCGGCCGTTTTTCGCCCTAATGCAAAAAGATGTGGTACCACTGATAAAGGAAGAAATACAAACGAACCTAGAAAAAGAAAGGCTATCTCAACAAAATATGGAAAAAATTGTCATTGAAATCCCAAATGATACGCCACAATGTAAGACAGTAATCAAAGAGGCTAAGCCAATGATACAACTTCATATTCAGCAGCCCCACGACAAAACACTGCATGTGGCATGAGGGAAAGATGTTACAACGGGGGAAGAACCTAGCATACCCACAACATGGCTAAACGTGGATGTTACTCATTTAGAACTAATCGTCAAACAAATGATACAGAGAGCGATGGATACGCAACAACAAATGATGGAAACAGACGTCGACTATGACAAGGCCATGAGAGAAAAAAACTCAATTCCAAGTAATGAGTGAACAACTATCTGTGCAACTAATCCAAGCTGAACAGGCTATCTCAGCCAAAGAAACAAAAGTCAAAGAAGCCCGAGGACAATGCACTACACTAATGGAGACAAATCAAAAACTCCAAGAACAACTCATGGAGCTACAGAGAAAGTACGAAGTTAGTGAAGCAGACAAGGAAAGAATGAAGGCTAGAAGCAATTTGTTAGAAACGCAGATCAAAGTATATATGGAAGAAATCGACAATTTACATGACATGAATAAAGAACTCATGAATGCCCTGCTGTACGACAACCTATAGAAACACGAGAGACAACCGCAATCGACACGAAGGATTTGGAAGATCATATTGCAAAGTATGAAAATCTATTGAAACAAGAGCAAACCATCAGAGAAGAATGGGAAAAAAGGTATATGCATGATAGTAATGAGCTCAGGAAACAATGGAAAGCTGCTCAAGAAAAACTTTTGGTAGTTTACAATGAAGATATAGACCAAATAGCAGCCATCGACAATGAGCTTTTGACAGCCAAAGATGCGTTAACAATGTCAGTTAATGAATTCAGAGAAAAGGAAAAAGGTATTGCACAGTTGGAAGCATAAATAAAACAACAAGCAAACATCAGGACACCAGTAGAGCTGCAACCAGGAAATCCTACTAACGAGGTAGAGGTTAATCCTCTATCTCCCCCAATCTATCATTCACCAGTAAAAGCACAGATGGTGGAGCCTTGTGATGATCATTCCATGCCGTATACTACAGAAATAGGTCAGAATGAACGGGCACTATTGGTGTCCCGATTGACCAATAATTTTGAAAATGAAATGGTCAAAATACTGAAGCCATTCAACATACCTTATGGACTATTGAAAGAGCAAACACATCGGTATATAAGGCAGACCACGCAAAAAGATCCAGATGAGTAGTTGAACTTCAAAAAAAACATCTTCAATTACACAGAAGAGGAATTTGAGGCAGCACAACCTTTGTGGAGAAGAAAAATTTGGGAAAAGAATCCTACTTTGTGGGTGCACTAGCAAGCAACACCATATTTACTACAGGTAAATCCTTCTTTTTGCCAAACGCCTCATCGACATGATGTACAAGAGTTTTTGGACATGCAAAAAGGTGGTAAGCTCAATCATCAATGATTGAATTATCCATTACTTCCAAGTCCATCTCACAATTATTTATCGACTGAAGACTACATGGTGAAATCCATCAAATTTTGACTACATTGTTATGCGATAGTACCATACCTCACTATAAAGATGACTAATAAGATCCTCAGCATGATACTTAAGGTACTCAACATTTTTAAGCATGCAGCATATACATTTTTTAATTTCATTGGCGTTAATCAAGGCATAGATGTCTTCATTTTTTATTTATGAGTTATGCCTAGTTGTCCGACAATTATGGCATATTATTCCAGATTGATGTTTTTGCCGAGTCAATACATGCAAACTTTTGAGGAAGCCTTTTTTACCGGAGTTTTTGAGATTGACTCCGAGATCTTCTTGAAGATGTTAACGAGTCCGGATGCCAGACTTGTGGCATATGAATTGAGTTGCTTTGCACACCATAGACAGCCACCACATGATGGTGTAAAAGCTAAACAATGGAAGCAACTGATGATACATGAAGCCAATATGCTTAATGAAACAGAGCAAAAGGTCTATAGGATATATTCCCACCACATTTCAAAGCCTGTCGGGGATGACAGAGTTCAAGAGGGGGGCAGTTTTGAAGGAGAGTCGAGCAAAAAGAAAAGAAGAAGAAAACCAAGAAAGAAGCTTCACTAAAGACAACATATCTAAAGACATATCTCTCCAAGAAGACCCATAGGGGCACACAACACCCATATCTACAAGGAGTCCTACAAGGGCATACAACAGGAGGAAGTACGCAACAAGCAAGGATGGATCAAGGCTAGTAATTATCCATAAAGAAGTGCAAGAAGATACCCAACATATCGAGAGCCCCAGGAAGGTGCTTCAACCTCTTGATCTTTGGGAGGTCGAGATCAAAGGCTGAAGATCTAGACCTTCATACCTTCCATTGGTTGCGTGCATGGCAGCCAAACTTAACACAATAACCCAGATTTGAAGAGGTTATTGGTGATCTAGACTAAAAATCTAGTGGTGAGAAGAAAAGAAAAGGCAAAAAATGCATCATGTCCTAGAGAATGTGAAGGATGGTTCAAGAACAGGGCCTTTAAAACGTAATGCCAGCCTAACAAGGAGGCAAGGCTCACCAAGTGATGCATGCAGTGGAAAGAAGTAAAGGAGCTGTAGACAAGAAGTGAAGCCTGTCAAGGGATAACAAAGACAAGGAGGGGAAG
This sequence comes from Ceratopteris richardii, assembly GCA_020310875.1. Taxonomy (NCBI): domain Eukaryota; kingdom Viridiplantae; phylum Streptophyta; class Polypodiopsida; order Polypodiales; family Pteridaceae; genus Ceratopteris; species Ceratopteris richardii. Next base: position 49,806,082 of record CM035434.1, read on the forward strand.
AGTGTTGTAGAGCAAAGAAGAGCAACCTAGAGAAAAAGAAGGGCCTCAAAATTTTTCCGATTTAGACACTTTATTTTTGTACCATAGTCATTTTGTAACATATTTTCCGATGTAAATGCACTAGAGGAGTCCTCTAGATGCACGCCCATGGAGATTTGTATCTTCACCCTTGTAAATTAGTAGGGAATTAGTCTTTTAGTCAATAAAGTGCCGGTCTCTTGTATGAAAGGACCAATTCCTGGGCACATGTATATAAGTCATTTTGTGACTCTTTGTAGAGACTTTTTTGCCATTGTGAGAATCAAGGGCATAGAATTTCGAATTTGTGTCTTCTCTTCTCTGTATCTTCTTCCTTGTGAGCTTGCATGCATGTGTGATGCTTGAAAAGAGTGCTTAGAAGTGTTGCCTATCCATGAAAGTGCTTGTTTGCTATTGGTAGTGTGTGTACGAAGCGAAGGAAGTACTGAAGCATAGAGAGGTCAGTTTTGTGGCTCTATATTTTGCTCATAACTTGAAGCAGGAGTGTTTGAATCAAGTGAGAATACAACCATTGGATGCGTCTTCTTGAGAGCTTCAAAATGAACCCGCTACTTGCTATATTCAGAGTCTGGACTTGAGAGAAAAAATCGATTTACTATTTACTATTGTTCCAAGTGTCATGACACCATAGCCAACCTTGGCAAGCTTGAATGTGGTGGATTTGCACTTACATGTACCTTGTAAAGCATCATTTGCATTGGCCATCATTTGAATGCATGTGTTCATACACTCGGCTAGGTTCTGATACTCCTTGGATTGATAATTAAAGCATGAATCCCCACTATACGCACTTGAGGGGGATTGAGGTATAGTCTCTTTCTCCACAAGTCCCTAAGTTGATACTCAACTACATATAGTACTAAAGGAAACCACTTTTGAGTTGCTTGTTCATGTTTTATTGTAGATGGATTTTCATGAAATTCTTTCATGGATTGCATACACAAGTGACATAATTTTGATTAAATGTTTCTCACCTTTTTCTTAGTTTTTATAAGTGCAAGAAATGATCGGAGAAATATGATGAAGATAGGCACTAAAGCAAGAAGATGAGGAAGCCTTCTTCACTGGCTATCCTATTTTTAACCTTGATCTTATTGCATCAGTTTAGTTGCATTGCATCTAAAGTATGCATATTTTAAGTTCGAAAGAACACATATTTTAATTTGCATAGGTGCACATTCATTTGTACATGAAATTTATTTGTAAATATCATAAAGAAGAGTATGTTGAGTTATCATTGCAAAGTTGTGAGTGAATTTGAGAGTGCCGTTATCAGTGACAAGCTTTTTTCAGTAGAAATCTTGAGAATTGTTTTCATCATTGCACCACAACTAAAAATGATTGCATCTATATTATGCATGATTGATATGTAACTTCACATGTGCTTTAAATTACATAGATGCATATCAAAATGCACATTAAGATAATTGAAAAAGTATTTTGAAATCTTGAGTTTGAGTGAAGTGGAGAACCTCATCATCGGATATCAGCTAGCCTTCTTGATTACACCATGATGTTTGTCAATGCATTTAAATTATGCACTAGAAGGCCTTGCCTATACACATCAAACATAAAATGATTAAGAGAAGGGACATCAATTTTTTTCTTGCAATGCAATGATAACTTCCTGAGTATCGGATCATCCCATCTCTTGTGTACTTGGTACCTTACAATCATGTATATGTCCACCTTAATGATATGGCACGCGAGGTTGAGGGTTTTGGTTGCCACTTTCTAGGTGTCTCCATGGTTGAATCTACCATGTCACTACATTGAAAGAGGATGGTGACAGTAGTCTTCGGTTTGCTTGCAAGCTATCCAAACTACTTTGGATTGTTTTTTGGTGTTTTTGGCGTTTTTTGGCTATTGGAGTGCAGTCTTCCAAAAACATTGATGAAAGAGGGGAGAGAATCAAGATTACAAGAAAAGGCCTTCAACTGTTTGAGTGCAAGCATATTATTATCTGCAATCTAGATTTGGAAGGTGGTCGTGGGGATGACATGGATGCTATTCAGTTGAAACCTTGCTCAAAGCACATCTAGATAGATCGATGCAATCTATTAGATTTTGGTGATGGATTAATAGACATTACTAGGCAATGTACAAACATTATTGTTTCAAGTTTCATTCTTTTTTCAATCACAATAAGACCATGATGATTGGTGTAGATCCAAGTCATGTGGATGGTAGATGCATTAGAGTGATCATTTATCACTACTTTTTTTATGGTACACAACAGCGCCATCCTCCTGTACAATAGTTACACCTCTACAATAGTTACACTCGAAATTAGAGGATATATGCGGTATGTTCGAAAGTTGAAACTTTTTCTTGTCACAATGCAATATTTATGAAGCAGGTAGCAAGAAGAAAACTTTTGAATATTACTACGAAAAGTTCAGTAATCAGCACATGGAAGCGGTTGGGACTAGTATTTCACATCAGAAGGGGCCATATGAAAAGTAGTGAACATCATAAAGAAGATGAAAATAGAGACCGCATTACTCTTTTGAGATTTCGTGCGAGAAACGAAGAATTTGTTGGTTGCAGGAAAGAAAATTTGGATCAATATATCAGAGCAAAGTTATGGTTGCATCATTGATTCTTGTGTTCGTACCATCCATCAAAGTGAAGAAGATTCAATCAAAGTGATCTGCTGCTGGATTCGTATGAGCATACAGAGATAATTATATTAGGGAGAAAGTGAAGTATTTTAATATGGATGGATCAAAACTTTCTACCTGAAACAATTTAGCAAAGGAGAGATGTAAGCTATGCATAGTTGGCATCGATACATGAACGAAACAGAGATGAATTTGATGGTTGCAACACGTTTGCATGGTTCTTGTACAAGGTAGGCCGAAAGCTAGAAAGGCATATTTGTATTAAGTTTTTGCTTCATCAACCTCTTATTGCAATGAACGCTAAATCATGCATTTCTCTACTTTGTTTTATATATATATATATATATATATATATATATATATATATATATATATATATATATATATATATATATATATATATATATATATATATATATATATATATATATATGTGTGTGTGTGTGTGTGTGTATATATATATATATATATATATATATATATATATATATATATATATATATATATATATATATATATATATATATATATATATATATATATATATATATACATACACACACACACACACACACACATATATATATATATATATATATATATATATATATATATATATATATATATATATATATATATATATATATATATATATATATATATATATATATATATATATATATATCATAAAGTTCCCTTTATTGACTAGATGACTATACTATAAATAATTTAAGCATCAATCATGAGTATTGAAGCTTGTGAATGAACTATTAAGGAGCCTTTGTTTTGTTTGTCTATTATTAAATGTGTGCTCACCATGTCTTTCTTCGAGTTTTGAATATGTAAATGAAAGAGAAATATGAGAATGTAAGTATATGAATAAAACTAAGTGCAAAATTCAAGTGAAGAGAAAGGACTTGCTTCCTATATGTCTTGAGACGCTTATGATTCTAGGTCTCTTACAGATGCTACTTTCCACCCCCCTTTTTTATGAAACTCATGACACTGCCCGGGAACTTTTTTTTCCTCTATAGATGGTTTTTCCTTCTGCTTTGTGTATAGGCTTATAACGCAAATGGTTCACTTATCTATTCTTATTTCTTGTTATACCCTTTGCGTACTTTAATATTTTATTGTATGAATGAATGCATTACAAAAACTGGATATCTTGAAAGCATGTGAGCATACAATGGAAAGGATGCAAGATATTCGCTTCGATTTGAATAGATAACATGAAGATAAGCATTAGAGGAGCTGTGACGTAAATGGGTGATGTGGAAAGCATAAATGGGTTCAACATTTAGAAGAAATCTATAATTTTCTTTTTTAGTCATTATAGAAAGCTAAAGTATGCATTTTGGCATCCCTAAAAACTTTATCACATGCATATTTGGGCACACAACTAAGTATGGAGGTGCCATAGGTGGATCTTAGGTATGGAAAATATCGCATGGTCTAAGCTTACATCATCACAATGGAAGAACTCAAGTGGATTCAAGGGGTTTATTAAGCTTCCATTGACTCTCATTCTACATTGTAATGGTATTTTGGTATAGAATCTTAAAAATCTACATTCATTGGACCTTCGTGTTAATTTCTAATGTGCCTTTTACATGATCATACATTTTCCTATGTGTCTTAGACTCTTATACTTAGGTATCTACAGATTGTATTTCCTCTATCATCTTTTTCCTTTCCTTTTTGGATTCTCCTCTTAATATGTTTCGACTAGTATTTACAATGCATTGTATTCTTGTAAAGTTGTAGCTACATGACTATTAGGTTGTCTTCAATTTAGGTGCTTCAGTTTTCTTTTTAACCATTATATTTCTTTAACTTCTTACTTTCTTCAACTGAAGATTTATGAATCTTTCCTTGTTCTTGAATTGATCTTGATTCAACTTTTAGAAGAAATTGAATAATCCCCATTGTGCTCTTTAGATATGTTCTTAGTTTGATAAAGTGTTCAAAAATTATATGTCTTGGATTCCTTCATAAAATTTCCTTAGTCTATCACTAAACGTTCCACTTGTGTTTCTATTGTCCTTGAATCCTTTCTTTTAGAATTGATCGTACTACTAAATCTTCAATTTTCTTCTTAATTGATATACCTTTCATATTTTAATGGATGCCCAACTTACTAAGATCTTCTTACCTTTAGTCTCTTTGTACCTCTTTGAAGATGTAAGATTTTTTTTGTGGTCTTTAGGTTTTGTCATTTTACCAAAATAATCCCTTAATTTTGCTTCTATTTTCTATAAATGTTAGTTATAGCTCTTCTTTCATCTAGATTGATGTTCTTCTAACCAATCAACTTCACCACAAGTGATGGTCTGATTGCCCTCTCGCAAGCATGAACAAGAGATGAATGAATAGGAGAAGGTAAGGAGCATACCTGAAAAGAAGAAACACCGAAATGTCCACGGGCACAAACAAATGAGGCTTGGCCCCCTATTTATAGAGTCCTCCCCCCCTAGGACATCCTTCTAGATTCTTCTAACCTCCTCTTCGACTTTCTAATTCGAGAATCATCTTGCATGTTCATCTGCTATTTTGGAAAATCCCATCTCTTAATTCTATTTTTGGCTTTTCCTCTTTTTATTTTTCCAATTCTTCTTTTTCTATTTTTGGTTCGTTTTTTTTCCGTTTTTATTTTTCTTGGACTATGTTTTTGGTTTGACACTTTATGTACAAAAGTTAATTATATTTTAAAGTGTTTGAGCTAGGGTAAATTCCAATTTTAAGGGTCCAAGTTAGGGTTTTTGATCAAGGAAATTAGGGTTTTGCCTAGAATTAAGTCTAGCATGTGAATTCAAGGGTCTGTTTACACTCAGGGCCTAAATTCCAAGAGTGTCTAAGGGTTCAAGCTCGATCTTCATGGGATAAACTCCCATTTTGAGGGGTTTTTAAGGGTCAAATCTAGGGGTTAATGGGTCAAAAGTTAGATATTTACATATGTACAAACTTAATATTCAAGAATGACATAGCTTCGCATCTCAAAATCAATCAAATCAGCCCTCAATCAAAACATCACACAAAACCTAGAAATCAATGAACTTTGAAAAAAAGACTATGCACACTTCCCTGAGGGAATTTATCCCGACAATGCATTGTGGTGCATCGCCATGAAAATACTTCAGTGGTATCAAAGCATTTTTATGCAAAAGCTTTGTTCCTTTTGTGCGAGTGAAGTGAGCACACACCCACCCACCCAAGGATTTCTCCAAGGCTTAGGATTAAGGTGGCGACCAAAGCATAGACATTGGCATACCTTGTCATCCGAGTCACTGAAGCCACCATTGGGGCCGTTGATTGCATGCGAGGGAGGAGGTCAACAATCAAGGAAGATAGAGGCTCTCCATACTTCTTGGGAGGTTACCCATCATAGTACTATTCCCCCCATAGCTCGCTTAACCGTGGCAGTCTCTTGCCACTAAGCTACACTCTTGTGGTGTCTAAAGAAGGGAGAAAACTAAGGTTAACATTACCTTGAAGGTTTTGGTCCCTCAAAGCTTCATTCTTTGCTTTCAAAGCCTCTTTTTGAGGCATTTTTGGGATGTTTTTTGGAGCATCTTGGAGTACTTTCATGCATAGGTCTCTTCACATAGGTTGAAGAACATCATGAAGAGTGTTCTTTGTGCTTCTCTAAAAATACATATTCACCTTTGGGGCTGTGTTTGCAGCCACACTCATAAAACTATAGGTTCTCAAAAGGTTTTCAATTGTGGTGGGCGTAGACACTACAAATTTATGTAGGCTTTTGAACCTAGACAACATAGTTGACAGACACTTGCAGGTGTTGTTGACTAGTTTTTGGGCTGTGCATTCGGCCTTTCAGTGTCATTTTACTCCATATATTGAGCACATGTACATTATGTATACTTCTACGGATACCACTTATGTACGTCCATGTGGTCATTGATATAGAAGTTACATTTTTGCATAAAGCCTTTTATGTTTGATAAAGAGGGTCGTGGTGAGGTTTTCATAACTGGGAGACACCCCTACGTCGGGGTCTCTTCGGTGATGCAAGTAGAATACTGACATAGCCTCACTATAGGAGATGTATAATAGTAGTTCATAGTGCTCCATAAGCCTAGTTGGACTCTTTCGGGTAACTAATTATATGCAATTGAGTCACTAATTCACTATGTAGGTAAACATGTTAGTACTTACTGTTTTATGAGATTTTGACACTAGTCATATGCTCATTTTGCAGAGGATGCTCTAACAAATATTTTTTGGTTTTGTCAACTATACAGTAGTCGATTTACTCCTTGATACACTATTGGTGTGATTACATTTATTATCACATAATCCTTTTGGTTGCTCCTTATTGTTCATTAACTCTTTCTTTTTGGGAATATTGCCAGATTTTCTCCCATAACCTGACACTTGCTCATCCTTCCTTGAGCCTTAGTGATGTTTGAACTCTTCTAGCTCCATTATCATTCTATTAGTTGTATACAATCATGGCATAAGAGGTATCAAGCATGTCTAGTGGATGAAGGTCTAGTGCAAGTGTTTCAAGGAGGAGCTATCACTTGTAAGGAAAAGAATAGTTTGAGAGCCTAAACTCTGATGGCACAAGCTTTTCTCTATGGAAGAATAAGATTAAAGATGTGCTCATTCAAAGGAGGCAATGGAAGTGAGTAGATGGAATCTCAAAGAAGTCTACTGACATGGATGAAGATGATTGGGATGAGTTAGATGAAATGGCCAGGTGTATCATTCGATTGCACCTAGTAGATAATGTCTACTTTAGAGTATAGATTGTGAAAGAGTAGAGGAGCTTTGGAGGAAGTTATGCAATACAGATGAAAAAGAGACATCATCAAATAAAGTGTATCTGATGAAAAAGTTATATGAACTTCGGATGAAGGATAGAGATAGTGTTGTTGCTCATGTAAATGAGTTTCATGGTATAGTCTCCTAGTTAGAGGCTCCAAAATTGGATATGGATAATGAAATTAAAGAATTTTTGTTGTTATGCACCTTGCCATCATCATGGGATACATTCTGAATAGCTATTAGAAATATTGCACTTGGTGGTAAACTAGTCTATGATGACATATATGGGGCACTCTTGAGTGAGGATATTCATAGAAAATCTATGGTTGGTACTCAGAGTGGAGATATATATAATGTTCGTGATTCTTACCAAGGAAAGAATTAACAACATCGCAGGAGCAGAACAAGGAAAAGAATGGTCGATGGAATGAGAGTAGAAGTAAATCAAGGAAGAGGGATATCCAATGCTATGATTTTCATAAGAAAGGACACATGAAGAAAGACTATTATGCATTAGAGAATGCTAAAGAGAAAGGATATAATGTTGATGGGCATGTTAAACAATTAATTGTACCATCCACTTTGATTGTGAAGATTGAAGAAATTAATGTTATTTCTAATGATGCTCATGTGTTGACATGATAGTATTATGCCAAGTGAGGCTCTTATGGTTGATTCTCTTTCCCACAAGTGGATGCTAGATTCTGGTGCTTCTTTCTATGTGACACCATAGAGAGAATGGTTCCGTAATTATGCAGCAAAGTCTTTTGGTACTGTGAGACTTTGTGACTCTTACTAGTGTGACATTGTGGGGATTGGAGATGTGATTGTGCAATTCATTGATGGCTCAAAATTTACTATGCTTAATGTATGGCATGTACCTTAGCTATCATGTATTTTGATATGAGCTGGTCAATTTGATGACCTTGGTTAGAAGGTGGTCTTCTATGCTCAGTGCTTTCGCATATCAAAGGGCGATATGGTTATTGCAAAAGGAAGCAAAGTTGGCTCACTTTCTCCTTTATTTGTGTCACAGAAAGAACACTTGTTAGTTGTTACTAAAGATTTTATAGCTTATATTGGCATGGTCATTTGGGCCATATATCTCGTAGTGGAATGGAAAAACTTTCTCGCTCTAGCTATCTTTCTTTGTTTTTTTAGTTTGTGAGCATTTTCAATATGGAAAGCAAACAATAAATGTGCATAGAACACACATTCACTCTTCGATTCAACCTTAAGATCTCATTCATATAGATGTGTCTGGTCCTATTCCCACAAGGTCATTATGTGGTTCTCTTTAATTTGTCACTTTCATAGTTGACGCTACTATAAAAGTTTGGGTATATCCTATCAAATCGAAGGATGAATTATTCCCTACTTTTAGAAAATGGCTTGTTTCAGTTGAGACTGAAAAAGGAACTAAGCTCAAAGCTTTATGTTCAGATAATGGGGGTGAGTATATCTCACATGAATTCACTCTTTTCTCACAGATTAGAGGAGTTCATAGAGAGTTTAGAGCTCCTTATACCGCAATACATAATTAGCTAAAAGTATGAATATAACTATTCAAGATAGAGTAGTCTCTATGTTGCATCAAGCAAACCTTTCACAAGTCTTATGGGTAGAAGAAGTATTCACTATAGTTCATGTGTTTAACCTTTCACCTAGTACTACCGAAGGTTTGAAAGTGGCACAAGAGTTATGGATAGGTAAGCACTATATTATGATCATCTTCAAGTTTTCGGGTGTAAAGTATACGTTCATATACCCAAGAATCTTAGACAAAAGTTTGACCATAAGTCAAAGAAATGCATTTTCCTTGAATATGGTCAAGAAAGACAATTTGGATATCACTTATGCGATCCTCAAACATGGTCAGTGATCAGAAGTAGTGATGTCATTTTCAATCATTCTAAGATGCATAAACATCCCATTAAGGATGTTGAAGAGAGAAGAGTGGTGTTTAAGGATACGAGTCCTCTAGTTAGCATGAAAAAAAAATTGTTGCACATAGGGACGTTCAAGAGAACGTCTGATCAGATCAATCTACAACTGTTCCTGTTTAGCAACTGTTGAGATGCTCTACACGTGTCTCACATCTGCCTGATAGATATATTCTAGGTGTAGATTCTCTTATGTTAACAGATTTCGATGAGCCTTCTTGCTACAAAGAGGCTATGTAGAGAGAGGATCATGTCAAGTGGGGGTGTGCCATATAGAGTGAGTTGGATTCTATTTAGAAGAATGGTACTTGGGATTTAGTACCTTTCCCAAAGGGCCAAAAGTCTTTACCATGTAAATGGGTATATAAGGTGGAATGCACATCAAATAGTGCCTCTCCAAAGTATAAAGCAGGACCTGTTGCAAAGGGTTTAAAGAAACAACATGGTGTTGATTCTAAGAAAATCTTCTCTCGAGTGGTCAACATGACTAACTATGCACATGTTACTTGGATTTGTTGCAGTGGAGGGCTTAGAGCTAGTCCAAATGGATGTGAAAACTGCTTTCTTGCATGGAGATCTTACATATGAGATCTATATGGAACAACCAGAGGGTTATGTAGTTTCTCGCAAGGAAAGTCTAGTTTGTAAGCTCACAAAGAGCTTGTATGGACTTAAATAGTCCCCTAGACAATGGTACCAAATGTTTGATGCTTTTATGAAGTCTCAAGGCTATTCTCAAAGCAACGAGGATCATTGTCTCTATGCAAAGAGATGTTTAGATGGCAGCTTGATATGCTTGATACTTTATGTCGATGATATGTGGATTGTTGGGAAGTCCTCTTATGACTTGTCAATTCTCAAAGAGAAGTTGAGATAGACATTTGATATGAAGGATTTGGGGGATGCCAAACATATTCTTGGCATGAGCATTACTCGTGATAAGATTAATAGATGCATGCACATGTCTCAAAGTCAGTACATATCCAAAGTAATTCACATGTTCAATATGCAAGGTGGAAACGCATTGATTACACCTTTACCCACATGTGTGAAATTGAGCAAGGATGATTGCCCCAAATTAGATGAGGAAAAAGAATTCATGATGAAAGAGCTTGCTCTTGGTAGTCTCATGTATGTTATGGTAGGTATGGGACCAGACATTGCATTTGTAGTGGGATTTGTGAGCACATATATGTCTAATCCTGGCAAGAACGTTGGGAAGCAGTCAAGATGATTTTGAGATATCTGAGTGGCACTAACGACAAGTGTCTATGCCTAGGAAGAGGGAAAGCATCCACTATTGGTTACACAGATTTTGACTATGCTGGTTATGTAGACAAGCATAAGTCTATATTAGAGTACATTTTTCATTTCTCTAGAAGTGCTATCTCTTGGAGATCTTGTCTTCAAGAATGTACTAGTATTTCCACCACAGAAGTAGAGTATGTTGCATCAAGTGAGGCATGTAAAGAATCATTGTGGATTTCTTGTCTTGCTTGTGTTGTGGGTTTACCTCAACATGTATCTTGTTTGCTCAGTGATAGTCAAAGTGCCATTGCTTTGGCTAAGAATCCGGTCCATCATGCAAAGGCCAAGCACACTGAGGTGAGGTATCACTTGATTAGAGATTGCTTAGCCACTTAGCACATTATTCTTGAGTGGATTCACACTCAAGATAATCCTACAGATGCTTTGACTAAAGCTCTACCACAGGATAGCTTTTGAATTTGTTGTTACTTGACGGAGCTTACTTGAATCATGATCTTACACAGTTACTTGTATACTATGAAACATGCCCATTAGCTGGGAGGTATAGTTTGTATACTTATACTTCGGGATTCTTTATCATTCTTTATTTTTCTCCTATAGTTACTTTGCCTATATTGGCCTTTAGTGGGAGACTATTACCATTAATTTCCATGTGAAAGGCTAAGTTTCCATCAGACACTTGTTTGTATATGTTCTTTAAAAAAACATATAGTGGCCTAGTCAGCCACAGTACTATAAGTTGGACCACATCTATAACACCTAAGAAGTCTGTTTTTGTGCTCCCTATGTACTGTGTTTTTCTGCATATTCTATAGCCTCTGTGCAGAGTGTGATGTGTGGAATTTAGAGCTTGGTTTTATACTCTGAGAATATCATCATGGAGCTCTTGAGAAGGAGAGTGCACTATGGTGCATCACCATCAAAATACTTCAAAACCTCCTAGCCAAGGAGAAATCTGTAGTGCTCCAATGTAGAAGCTTCCTCTTGATGGTCATGCAGAGCGAAGTGATCTTTTACTCATTCGAGAGATCAAGACTAGTTTGAAACATGAGATATCTAACTCCAATGCCATGGGGTGATCCACAGAAAGTTCTCATAAGCGTTCCATCCAGAAAGACCATTCATCCCAACCCAAAATCTACAAGACTTATGCTAGCTCATCTTGGCACTAGAAACATCTTAGAATCAGTCAAAAGCATACTAAAATCTGGTCATGTTGGCTTACTCTCCCTACAAGTAAATGGCCATGTCGTCAATATCCAAAATCATCTTATCTCTAAACAAGAGCCGAATATATTAAATCTTAGGATCCTAAAAATCCAAGAATGTGATCATGGCCTCAACAAAGAAAACAAAAAAATTAGGGGCTAAAGGAGAGCCCTATCACACCGATCAAGAAATGCTGAACGTCTCCCCCTAACCTCCCACCACTAGAGCCTGACTCTGGACCATGTGGTAAAAGGTAGAAGCCCCCTTGATCTAGCTATCACAGAAGCACACACAAAGCATAGTGTCCTTGCAAAAAGCGAAGTCAACCCCATAATAGGCTTTCTTAAAATCCAGTAGAAGCACAAGAAGAGGCTTACCTTACATCTAGGCAAGGGAGCAACTTCTAGAAGGAAAAGATATTGTCAAGGATATTGTGGCCTTGAACAAAAACAATGTGCAATAGATGAATCTAGAACTCAAAAAGGAACTCCAATCATGAATTGGGATCCTTCACAAGGATATTATAGGCAGCGTTGAGAAGCTTGATCTGATGCTACTTCCTAATATCATCCAATTTTCCCCGCTTCTTAGGAATGATGAAAATCAGAACCTTAGTGAGTGACTAAGGGAGGTACCCACCCTCCATGACCTTCTTAAAGGGAAAACAAATCCTCTCCCCAAGGAACCCCAAGTACTTGCAAAAAAAAACTAGGGGTCAGACCATCATGACAAGGAGTGTTGTCCCTAGTGAAACCACGTAGTGCATCAAAGAGCTCACTATAACTAAAAGGGGCCAAAAGCAAAGCGTGCATCTCATCAAACACCAAGCATCGCACATTTTGCAAGACACAATGCTTTCTCTCCTACCAAGTCTCAAAAGGAGTCTCCTCATATAGTAGTGTGGTAAAACCTAGTGGAAATCTCATGCAAATTCCCACACTTAGAATCATAGGACCCATCAATCCAATAAAGCTTCTTGATCCCAACCCACTATTGGTGGCAGCGAGCCATCGAGAAGGATTCTTAGAAAATACAGTCATCGACCTGAGTCCAATGCATGACCTACCTATGGTGATAGAATGCCAACCACCTATCCTCAACTTCCCTCAACTCCGTTGCATAGGTAAGCTCCAAGCTAGTTCACTTAGAGTTATGGCGGCTCTCATAGAGACGTTGACGGGAGGCAATGCCTCTTTGTAGGTAGAACTCACTATTCTGGAGCTCTGTCAACTACTCACTGCTCACCTCATGTAAAGAAAGTTTATCATATGTAAGTTAGTTGCAAGGGAGTGGGCCCGACATCCCTCAACTCAAGACAACTTTAACCAAATTGTCTCAATCTTGTCAAAGCTACACTTGCTCAAGAATCCACATCACAATGGGGTCTCTAGTAACCCCTGCAACAAAGGAAGTAAACACAGATGCATGGTCAAAAAAGCAAGAGCCCTCCACAGTTTATGTCCTACCACCACAATCAACAAGTACATCAATGACATGTATGCGATCAATCCAAGAGAGATTCATCCCTCCATTCCTCCTCTCAAAGCAAGAAAAATGAAGGTTGTTTGTCTCTCTTTTGGATATACCCTCATTGTGCCATATACCATGCAATCTGAAGGTCAATCATAATTTTTCCCAATCTACAAACTCAAAACCATCTGAGCTTCATATCTTGACATTAATTTAGACACATGCATGAAAAAATTTCAAATGCAAATTTTTAAATTGCACTTTCAGAGATTGGGTTAAAGCACTCAACTCACCATCTTATGATAAGCCTTTGATTGTCTAATCTTGTATTACCCTATGCAGACTATTTTTTTGTCTTTCCTTCAACATATAAGTTTGAACTTAAATTTTTACGCCACTAAAACTTATTTATTCCTCCAAAATTTCTTTCTTATAAACTATTTCCTTTATTTTTGTTTTGTAGTCTGAGTGACAAGTGGAAGCAATCTAATGGAAGGTGAAGTTGTTGGTCATCTAGTGTATCACTACATTTATTCTTCGATGTTTCCTAATGAATCCACCAGACCAAAATTCCTTTGAGATTTAGCCAAATGGATACATTAGAGTGCTGCTCGTATGGGAGATTTGCTAAAAAGATACATACTTTCAACTAAACAAAAGGAAGATTGGGTAGCCAAACAAGCAGATATGAATGCAAAAATCTACCGACTAAGGGCCGATATTGATGTACTCAGACAAGAGGCTACATGGAGAGAAACTCGATTCCATGAAGAAATGATGGAGGAATTAAATGATCTGTTAGCAAAAAATAGTATACTAAAGGTGCCAACTTAAGAGAAGTCAAAGAAACTGGAACAACTCTAAGTTGAGGTGGCACAAAAACATAAAGCATTACAAAAATTAAAGAAGACCAACAAGGATTTAGTAGCTAAGTTACAAAAAGAAGAACAAGAAGTACAATGCTTAAAGAAGAAAGAAAATAGCCAGAGTGATGAAATAAAAATGTAGGACTCTGTGATTGTGGAAACAAAAGAAAAGCTGGCAGTGTGGAACTCAGAATTTACAGACCTAGAAGCCAAACTTTGTACTGTACAGGAGAGTTTTGATACAGCCAAAGTATCACCTGGGAGGCATTGAAGAGTTCGAAAATCTAGTTGAAGTGTGGAATCAGAGATGTACTCATACAAACCTAGTATTAGAGGGTAAAGAAGTAGAGGTAGTAGAGTTGAAGAAGAGTGCCTCAATTTTGGAGTTAAGCACAAGATGCAGTTGGAGCAGGCTAGAAAATTAAGTGAGAGCTATATAGAAAGGATATCTGATCTAACGATAGCTTTTGATAATGTGTTAGGTAAGTTACAAAATAGAATTCTGGAAATAGAAGTAGCTACGATCTGAACAAATTTTTTGAAGCAGAAGGTAGATTAGCTAAAGAAAACATAGAAAAAATGTTCAAGAAGTTTAGATATGATATTGAAAGAATTATGAACTAAGAGCTACAGAATAATGATGATGATTTATAAAATACATTTTGTACTTTAGTGGGTTCGGACCCACCGTATGTGCCAGTGTTAGTAGCCAGGATGGACTCACCATGATTTTGCAACTAAAGTTTGTACTAGTAAGAGGGGTTAACTTTTATAGAATCTAAAGAGTTTCCAGAATTTCATTGTCCTTTTAATTCCGAATTGTAGAATGGTGTGTATTATGAAGAAAGAAAGAGATAGATCAATGGGGTATTCGGAGAAGTCAATCTATGCAGAACAGTGTACTCTAGAAATATTTGAGAACCGGGACCTTGTTTTACGGAATTGTGAGAGTAGAAAAGTATTGTCGTGTGGTGTGAAGATTGAAGTCTATAAGCAGATTCTATATGTAATAATCATTTTTTTGTATTCTCCAAACTTGTTTATCTCATGCCTAGCTTGTACCAAAAATGTCTGATTCTTTGTGTAAGATAATTGCTCCAAAATCCAAGTGTGTCAATGTTAATGCATGTTGTGATTGCGATAGTGCAGTCATAATCCCCATTCCCCTAATCAACCTTTGGATACCATGCTATTAAACAATACACTTAGACATACATACATACCCACACATACACATACATACACATACACATACATGCATACATAAACACATATGCATACACTTACACATACCTACATACACTTACACATATACACACACACACACACATATGCATACACATACATACATACACTTACTCATACATACATACACACACATACACATACCCACACATATGGGTACACACACATACTAAATATATGCACACATACACATACACACACATGCATACACATACACATATATGTAGACTTACACATACATATATACACTTAGACATACATACATACATACACACACATATACATGCATACACATACACTTACACATACATGCATACCCACACATACATACAAACATACACACATACATGCATACACATACACATATT
The DNA here is from genome assembly GCA_020310875.1 of Ceratopteris richardii. Lineage (NCBI taxonomy): Eukaryota > Viridiplantae > Streptophyta > Polypodiopsida > Polypodiales > Pteridaceae > Ceratopteris > Ceratopteris richardii. The sequence goes on from CM035434.1 coordinate 49,821,906, forward strand.
CATAGGCTTACACATACATACATACCCACACATACACACACATACACACACATACATGCATACACATAGAAATATACATACACTTACACCTACATACATACACTTACACATACATACATACACACATACACATACATGCATACACATACATACATACACTTACACATACATACATACATACATACATACATACATACACATACACATACACATACCCACACATATAGATACACAGACATACATACTAAATACATGCACACATACACATACACACATACATACTCACACATACACATACCAACACACACACATACATGCATACACATACACTTACACATACATACATACACTTACACATATGTACACACACACATAATAGCATACATATACACATATACATACACTTACACATACATACATACCCACACATACACATACATACATACATACAGACATACATGCATACACATAAACTTACACATACACACATACACATACACATACATACATACGTACACATACACATACCCACACATATACATACACACACATACATACTAAATACATGCGCACATACACACATCATACATTTAGAGTTTTGTATGTGTGTTTATATTTCAAAATGTGCATTTGCTAATATCTCAATATGTGTGTATGTGTAAACGTGTACATGTGAATGTGTGTGTATGTAAATAACAAGATTATGAATATCTAGTACCTTTATTTGCTACACAATCACATTTTGATCAATCACAAGTAAATTGCATCAAGAGAATGCATAAAGAAATGATGCTATATTGTCTTCATAGCAACATCTCATCAAGGTCAATGGCATCCAAGACAATGCATTATCAACTAGCAGAAGGTTCTTTTGTATCAATAAAATACAACTTCTTGAAGAAGGTCTATGGATCTCGGAAATATACCGTGTCATATATCGAGAGCTCAAAGCAAAGATCAAGTTGAACCTTCTACCAAGCTTTAAGTATCAAGAATATTTCTTGGAGAGTTCTGATGATGATAGTGGGATACCATACGTTGTGCTTCCTAAGACGACTAGATCACATGATGGTCATACAAGGAACAACAAGGGGTGCATTAGTGCCTTTTGGGAAGCATTGAGATTCACAAGAGAAAGGTAGATCAATGCTTCCAAAAATTTACTAGAGATGAGGAAGAACATGATATGCCTATTGATATGAAGAAGAAAGAGGCGGATAAGGTTGTATAGCTTGAAGAGCAAATAGAGTCAGTGTTTATGCAAGCTAAGGATTTTCATGGAGTTAATGCATCAAATAGATTCCATGTGTTAAATCCATGTAAATCCTAAACTTACACCCACAACAAATCTATTTTGCCTTCAAGCTATACAATCTCATCTACCACTTTCTTCATCATATCAATAGGCCTATCTTGTTGTTCCTCACCTCTAGTCAATCTCTTAAAGCATTGATCCACCTTTCTCTTGTGAATCTCAATGCTTCCCAAAAGGCATTGATGCACCCTTTCTTGTTCCTCATATGACCCACCATGTAATCTAGTCCACTTAGGAAGTACAATATATGGTATCTCAGTATCATCATCGACACTCTCTAGCAAAGCTTCTTGATGCTTAAAGCTTGGTACAAGGTTTCACTTCACCTTTTCTTTGAGCTCTTGATATACTAGATGATATGTTTCACCTATCCACATACCTTCTTCAAGAAGTTGTATTGTATTAATACAACAAGAACCTTTTTTTAGTCATATGCATTCACGTAGATGCCATTCACCTTGATGAAATGTTGGCATCAAGACAATAGAATGGAGAGGAACTTGTTAAGAAGAAAGAAATCAACTTATTAAGACAATATTATCAAGAGGGACTTATTATGGAAAAATTTTTATGAAAATGAACTTATGGACCTTCTCCTTGGATACTTATGAAAAAAAAGATGCAAACAGGTCAAAAAAAGATTTTACTTTTTATGATATAGTTTAATATTTTTATTAACACATAATACTGAATGTTTTTAAAGAACTTTGATAGGTTATTTTGAAGGTTGATTGGTTTCGAGCTAAGAATGAAGGTTCTTATTTTCCATTTAAAAGGGATCCTTATTGATCATGTACTTGAATAATTTGAATGGGTATCATACATAGGTTCTCCTTTATTCAACTAGAAATATAGGTGAATCCTAGCACATAGATGAAAACATGTTCTTTTAAGTTAGAACATGAAGCTCGGGGATATGCCTAAAATTTTATATATAGCTTTATTTTTCAGGAGAAAATCTCTTTCATGTTTCTACGCATATGTGTGTGTATATATATGTATGTGTATTCATGTGTGTTATATGTATACATGTGTTATTATGCAAATATGTGTGTTTCATGTGTATGTATGTGTATTATGTGTATGCATGTGTGTGATATATGTATGCATGTGTTTGTATGCACATGTGTATATATGCATGTGAATCTATGTGATATATGCATGTGTGTTTATAATTGTGTATGCATGCATATGTATACATGTTTGCATGTAGGCATCTATGTGTGATGTTTATGCATCTCACTATAACATATCAAGGGCATACCGATGTTCTGCATACGGACGATCATGCATCGGTGTTGGTAAGACCGTCGATAAACTTTGGAAAATCAGTCAAGCAATGTACACGTCAGTACATGAGCGTCGATATGAGCGTCAGTATAAGCGTAGGTATAAGCATCGGTATATACATCGAGAAGTTACTGGAAACTACCGACACTCATACCGATGACTATACTGATCCTCTTAAAAACGTAGTCTTTTAACCGGGCCCGAGAGCAAAAATTCAACATTCATCGTGTTTTGAACTGAATCTACTACTATCAAATTTGCACACTCGAGCAACATCGCTCTGTTTGTCACTCTCTCTCTCTCTCTCTCTCTCTCTCTCTCTCTCTCTTTCTCTCTGTCTCTCTCTCTCTTTGTACACACACCTCTATTTTTCTAGATCTGAAGTTTTGGTAAGTAAATCGCACATACTGTAGCACTCTTTTTTCTTTCTTTATGTTTTTCATTTTCTAATATCTTCTCTCTTTAGTTTTGCAAGAGATTTTGGCATCAAGTCTTTGGAAATTCAATGAAGGACAACTTTAAGTTGATTTTGACGACAACGATTCAAACAATTACATCGATGTAAGTGATTGTTTTTCTTTCGATTGACATAGAGAGAGAGAGCAAGAGAGAGAGAGATGAAAGAAAAAGAGAGATCTAGAGAGAGATCTAGAGAGAGAGATGAAAGAAATAGAGAGATCTAGAGAGAGTGATATCTAAAGAGAGGGAGATGAAAGAAAGAGAGAGATCTAGAGAAACATAGAGAGAGACAGAAATATACATATACACGCACACTCCCATGTGTATACACACACATGCATATGCATACACACATACATAACGCATATGCATACACACATGCATACACATACACAAATGCATATGCATACACACATGCATATTCATACACACATGCATATGCATACACAAATGCATATGCATACACAAATGCATATGTGTATACACATGCATATGCATACACACATACACAAATGTATACACATACACACATACACAATGCATATGCATACAACCATGCATATGCATACACACATGCATATGCATACACACATGCATATGTATACACACATGCATATGCATACACAAATGCATATGCATACACACATGCATATGCATACACACATGCATATGCATACACAAATGCATATGCATACAAATGCATATGCATACAAATGCATATGCATACAAATGCATATGCATACAAATGCATATGCATACAAATGCATATGCATACAAATGCATATGCATACAAATGCATATGCATACAAATGCATATGCATACACATGCATATGCATATACATGCATATGCATATACATACACAAATGCATATGCATACACAAATGCATATGCATACACACATGCATACAAATACACAAATGCATATGCATACACACATGCATATGCATACACACATGCATATGCATACACACATGCATATGCATACACACATGCATATGCATACACACATGCATACGCATACACACATGCATATGCATACACACATGCATATGCATACACACATGCATATGCATATACACATGCATACACATACACAAATGCATATGCATACACACATGCATATGCATATACACGTTGTGGAGGTGATCGCAATCCGGGTGGATCGGGTCCGGTGGTGGCACACCCAGAGTGTATGAAGCTTGTGAGTGTTGGAAGGTTTATGTAAAAAAAGATGTGAAGGCGAAGATGAAGTTGGGTATGGGGAGAAGAGATGTCATGAATTGATTAGATAAAGGGGAACATGTGAACACAAGATAATTGCATGAACATGAATGATGAGGAAAAAAGAAACCATTTACATGAATCAACTGGGAAAGGAAGAATGGTCCAAAAATATGGAGCTTCTTAAACACTTTCCAAATTTAATTCACATTCATAGGTTCTTTTGAATGGAATGAATGTATGATGATAAAAAAAACTAAAACCACACACATGAATCAGTCACGAAAGGAAGAATGGTCCAAGAATGGAGCTTCTTATACACTTTCAAAACTAAAACATATGCATGGGTGTTTGTGGGTGGTATGAATGCACATGGGTCAGGATTTATGAATGAAAAGAAAATTATTCTCTCAACCTTAATGGGTCATCCTCACTAGTTCAACGCAATACTGTGGAGCCTTCTCACACATAGAAAGAGATAGAAGGTGACATGTAAAAACATAGAAGAGACAAAGAGGTAAGAGAAATGAGACATGAATTAGAAGATCTTGTTATGATAAACATATACATGAATGTTGTGAAACGTCAAGCTAAGCATTCTACTGTTCAAAGGTGGTCTGCACGACCCTCTCACCATGACAGTTCAACGGAATGTCGCACGTAAGAGGATAGGTCCCACTTAATTGACCCTATGTCTTTCTAGGATCGTAATGTGTTTCTAAAGAATTCTAAGACACATTAAACCAGCTCTAACTCACTCACACGCTCCACTGAGGGTGAGCAAAGAAAGAGATACTCAGTTTATGAGCCTATCCTAGAGAGGAAGTCTAAAAATAGAATCTAGGAACTATGCTCTTACTAGCCCACCTTGGATCCTCACACGCTCAACTGAGGGTGATCGTCTCAAGGAAACCATGTGGTTGCAAGGGCCCTATGGATGCCTAACAATGATGCTCTAGGAATTTGGAGGGGAGGTTTATATAGTTTTTTGAATGAATATAGGCCTTTGGATCTAGAGAAATCAACCCTTAACCCTAAGATCAACTTCTTTTGATTACAACCATTGGATTTATCAAATGGATGGTTAGGATTGGTTCTTTATATGATATCTAGGAAAAAGGGGAGGAAAATAGGCGCCTTCATTCTCTACCATTGGATCTGGGGCTGTTCTAGACCGTTGGATCAGTGCTGACTGAAAGAACTTGGAGAAGCTTGTAGAAGATAGAAAAGTGCGTTTCGAAGTGACGAAGTTTGTGTTAAACTGATTATGGGTTAAGCGTTACTCTACTTCCTATTCAAATGCTTCAAGCTCAATCGGTTCCAAATCTTTCTAACCGCAATCCTTCTCTTAACCACGTGGGTCCTTGGGAGTGGTAGGGGTATGTTATACAGAGGCCCTGTACTATTTTCCCAATTTAACACACAATCTTATGGTCATTCCGTCCTTAGCTCAGTATCCGTCCCTGAACAACGGAAGACTGTTCAGTGTATTGGAATTAGAACTTCAGGACTGAGGTTAGCAGTCCGGTTACGTATTCTACGCGCAAAAGATACTCCAATAACAAAATCACCTACTCCGTACTTCTTCAAGGCAGTTAGGTGTGCCAACTAGACCTTAGGCCTTAACGTCACGTGGATTCGAACAGTTAATCTCCTCGTAATAAACAACTAACCATAAACCGACGCTGTTCTACTCACATTCAGACCATTACAGCTACTAGTCTTCCCGTAGTTGGGGTAAACAGCAAATATAAGATGCAGTAACGAATTCAGCCGCTTACAAAGACTTTACAGACAATTAGTTCGAGATTACTCTTCGCGCTACTTACTTCACAGAAGAACTTACGAATAACATACCACACTTGTTCACATTCAGAATCATACTCAACCATCACCGAACAAATTCACCACACAATACAACTGATTCGTCATTCCGTATTAAGGCGAGTATAATCGACTAGCAGGAGTACGGACGAAACCGATCAAGCAGAACTTACCCTAACAACATATACGCGCACACAATGCGTTACAGCACTCTCAAACGAGACGTAATCAAACAACACACTACAATTCCCACAAAAACAGGGCTCCTCTGCTCTTTTTTTCATTGCCTTAAATAGAGGAGTTTTTACAAGGGTGCGCACTTCTGCAGTTACCTGCGCGTTCCCTGAAAGATTCTCTTTTTTTCATTTAAGCTCCCTGTCCTCGTACTCTTGTCCTTGTTCGGCGGCCGTCCAGCACTTTTACATTTAAGGCACTTGTCCGGGTTCATCCGTCCTGGTTCGGCGGCTCTCTAACACTGGCACGCACGGTGGACTCGAACCCGCAGGTTCCTATGGTTCGGATACTAGACCTTCTAAGTACATACTTCGGGCGAGCCTAAATGTTCGGGTAATTTTCTTTTTGAGGGTTTCTAACATCTGTACTAAGGTGGTGGGTTCTAGTAATTGGGCGTCGGTTCTTACTGCACTAAGGGCTATGGCTTGATTTAACAAAATTTCGTTTTGGGTTTGAAGGAAAGCCTCTTGTAAGTAAAATTCGTTAGCTAATGCCGCATCTCGGGCTGTCTGCATTTCGGTCAGTTTGGTCTGCATCTCTGTAATACACTCCTTCTGGTTGCGCACTTGGTTGTCTAGGCGCTCAAACTGCTGGGTTTGGAAATCGAGAGTTTTTCGGAACGCATCTCGTTCTCGGCGCGTCTTGTCGATATCCTTTAGGTATTGGCCTTCCCGTATTAATTGGCGTTTTAGGATACTGTTAACCTCATCTGCGCATTCTTGGGCTCGTCGTAACTGTTCTTGGACTTGTTCGGCTTCTTTCTGTTGGTCCTGATTCTTCTTGATGGTCTCCTGCAATTGAATCTTTGTTTCTGCGACCAACTCTTCGAGAGAGGCGTTGATATCTTCGTGTTCGTGGAGGGTGGTCTTCAGGGCTTGGATTTCTTCATGTGCGGCGTGTAGTAGTCGTTCTGTGGCGGCAACTTGCTCGAGGGCTGCATCTCTTTGCTGTACTAGAGTCTGTTGTGCCGAAAATTTTGCTTGGAGTTCTGCTAACTGTGTCTGTAGCTGATGATTCTCAGTCTTTATGGCTTCTATTTCTTCTTGGAGGGGGGTGATGTCGGCTTCCAGGACGTCGACCTTATATTGGTATTCTGCCTTCAGATTGTCCTTGGCTTCCTTAAACTGTGCTGGCAGCTGGTGTGATAAATGCATGAGGAACTGCCCCATGGAGGCGAGTTCCGAAAATACGTTGTGTGGTGGTGGTGGTTGACGAGGCTGAGAGGACGTATCGGTGAGTAGGTTCTGGGAGTTTGGCGGAGAGTAGTTAGGGGAGGAAGAGGAGGATGGTGTAGGTTCAGAACTGGGTTGGCGGGGTGGTTCCGGTGGGAGGTCAGGGTTGACAGGTGGTGTGGGAAGAACAGTGTCAGTCGCGGTTACCTTGGCAATTGTCTGTTGTTCGGTTTCTGTATGATTGATGGCTGCGATGAGTTTATCCAGTGCTTGTGTGGCGGATTCCGGTTCGTCCTGTTGATGCTTGGATTCCTTTTCGGTGGACACTATCTCTGTCTCTGCTTGGTTTCGTTGGTCTTGTTGCTCCGTCGAGGTGTCGTTGTGTATTGAAGTGGCGGTCTCGTGGTATGTTTCTTCTTGTTTGTCCTCTTCGGTGTCTTGTTTCTTTCCGGCGGATCCTTGGACTTTGCTTTCTGAAGAGCTGATCCAGATTCGCTTAGTGCGGAAGAGTTGATTGATCTCTTCGTCTTCTTCTTCAGTTTCATCGAGCGGTTGTGCTGATTCTTCATGCCTAAGTGCTGGGCCTGTGGGTGGGGGTTGTGCGGCGAGAATGGTTGGGAAGAGGAATGAGATGATGTGGGGAAGGCGAGAGCGCGGAGAGGTGCCCTTTTGGAGTTGCTTTACTATAGCTACGCATTCCTTATGAACTCGTTGGAAGAAGTAAGAGGCAAAGTTCATGGGTTCGCGGGTGGCTAACTCCAAGGCGGAATAGAAGGGGCGAGAGATGCCGTATGTTCGTTTTTGCAGGTTGAGGATTGCTACGAGGAACTGTAGAGCGGATCGTTCGGGTTCCGGGCGGCAGAGAATGGCATATTCGTTTGATGAGGAGCGGGGCTTGGAAGGTGATGACGGTTCTATATGGGAGGGAAGGGAAGACCCACTGTCGTTCGGTGATGGGGAATTGGGCGATGGCGTGGATGATCTGCACGGAGAAGGGATGGGCTTCCACTGAGTGCCAAGGCAATTCAGCGAAGTTGGCCAACCCTCTACAACGCAGATATTCGCCTACGTCTGTAGGGATACCATCACGGAAAGCAATGTAGTTGGCTAGCGCTTCCATGGTGTTCACGAGCACACTTACAGTCAACACAGGGGACAGGGATAATACGTATAATCTTGAGAACACAATAGCATTTTTTGCACAACCGAGGGGGTTAAATAAGGAGAACACGGTGGGGGTGGGAAGGGGGGGGGGAGGTGGGTATCATTGTGCGGTGCGGGAATGATACTGTTTGCATGCTGGCGTGCGTACTTGAGTGACCGGTAGGGTGGGGTGGCTGGTAACCTAAAGATTTGTACAAAATACGACTAAAAAGGGAGAAAAAGAAAAACGCAAAAATTTATACAAAACGCGGTTCGCCGCCGAATAATTTAATGTGTACTAGTAGTGGGATAATACGGCCGCAGCTTCGACCCATTGATTACCTTTGGAAGTGGATTTTCGGTCAACATAGTCAACCGAAAAGTTGCCGGACCGATTTGTTCTGAGATCTTGAAAGGGCCGAACCATCGTAGTTTGAATTTTCCTGCTGCTCTATCCGATTTTGCGTTATAGAAGAGTACAAGCTGGCCTACCGAAAAGATTGGAGTCTTCAAATATCGATCGTGTGTCTTGGCTTGCCTTAGTTGTACTTCGCGCATAGTTAAAAAACTGAGCCATCGGTGCTCATCAAGTTCTCTGAGTGCGTCCATTCGTGCTGTCAGCGAATATTCCGGTAGCATCTTCTAAGTGATTGCTACACGCAGACTTGGGATGACTAATTCCATGGGTGCTATTGCTTCTAAGCCATAAGCTAGTTTGAAAGGTGTCAAGCCTGTTGTTACCTTATATGTAGTCCGGTATGCCCATAATACTGCAGGTAGTAGTTGATCCCATCTTTCCGGTGCTTCCATGATCAATTTCCGGAGGATATTCAACAGTGATTTGTTTGTACTTTCGGCCAATCCATTGGCACGTGGATAATAAGGAGAGCTAAATTTATGTGTGACCTGGAATGATTGTGTAAGGGCCTTCATTAGATTGTTTACAAAATGAGTGCCTTGATCTGAGACAATTTCCAGGGGTAAGCCAAATCGTGGGAAGACATCTGTGAGTAGACATTTTGATACCGTAACCGCTGTAGCGGACCGTAGAGCCCAGGCTTCTGCCCACCTAGTTGCGTAGTCTGTGCAAGTCAGTATGTATCGATTGTTACTGGATACGGCTGGAGGTGTAATTGGCCCGATAAAATCTAGAGCCCATTTCTGGAAAGGTTCTAATGGTAAGATGGGTTGCAGAGGAAAAAGATGCCGTTGTAAAGGCTGACCAGCTCTTTGACAAGTATCACATTGTTTAACAAACTGTGCGACATCTCTGTACATCGTTGGCCACCAAAGACCTCCTTGCAGAATTTTCCGGTGAGTTAAGTCTGCTGCAAAATGGCCACCGGAAGGAATTGAGTGAGCCGAAGTGATAACTGAATTAACCTCATGTGGTGGAATACAGCGAAGTAGGATTCCGGTATGATCTGCATAATATAGTTCTCCAGCAACTATCCGGAATCGGCGACTAAAGACTGCAATTTTTTTTCGAACTGCCTTGGCAGTCTCGGCTGGAAAGCGTCCTTCGGTGAGAAAAGTTAGAATCTGATCATAGTATGTAGATGGTGCTTGTAGGTTGGCCGTCTCATCGGATAGTGGTTCAGCATTATAAATCGTAGGAGTCGTGTCATCTATGCCTACCGGAGCTTCACCGGAATCCAGGCGAGATAAGAAATCTGCTAGGGCATGTGCATTTCCGGGTCGGTGAATGACGTCATAGTTGAATTCTTGTAAAAGTAGCACCCATCGTGCTAATCGTCCACCTAAATGCTGCTGTCTTACTAGATAAACAAGGGCAGCATGGTCCACATGAAAGGTAAACTTCCGACCTAGTAGATAATGTCTGAACTTTTTGATTGAGTAAATCAATCCTAGACATTCTCTTTCAGTAGTGGAATAGTTCTTTTCTGCCGGTGCAAGCCTTCTACTGGCGTAATAAACAAGGCGAAACCACTTATCTGTTTGCTGCATCAGAATACTGCCAATTGCAATATCTGAAGCGTCGACAAAAACATGGAACGTATTGTCCCAGTCCGGTGGTTGTAAAATTGGGGCTTGCGTCAGGAGATACTTGAGCCGATCAAATGTAGTTTGGCATTCTTCAGTCCATTTAAACTGTCGGGGAGTTTTTGTGATAAGCCTGTTTAGTGGTACTGCTAGGTGAGCAAGCCACCGTAAGTGTCTGCCATGCCACCGTATTTGACCCATAAAAAGCATTACTTCTTTTGGAGTTGCGGGTACCGGGGCTTCTAAAATTGCCAAAATCTTATCTGGGTCTACTCGGATACCTTGAGCAGATACAATATGCCCAAGTAGTTTGCCACACGAAACCGCAAACACGGATTTGTTTGGGTTAAGACAGAGTCTATATTCTCTACACTTCTGAAAACAACATCGTAAATGACTTAAATGTGCTATCATCTTCCCAAATATCGAGAAGTCGTCAAGATATACTTGCATGAATGAAGTGAGATAAGGAGAAAATATCTCCTGCATACATCTTTGAAATGTGCTTGGTGCATTTCTTAATCCGAACCACATTACGGTGCAGGCGAAGACACCCCAATTGGTAATGAAAGCAGTTTTTGGTATATCTTCTTCAGCCATTCTAACCTGATTGTAACCACTATATCCATCTAAGAATGAATATATTTCATGACCTGCGACTCTATCAAGCATGGTATCCAAAAAAGGGATCGGGAACGAGTCTGGTACTGTTGCTGCGTTTAATTTCCGGTAATCCACACAGATTCGTAATTGCTTGTTTTTCTTTGGTACAATCAAAATTGGTAAGATCCATTCAGCATGCTCTACTGGTACGATGAACCCCACTTTTAATAATCTGTCAAGTTTGGCTTTTACCTGTGATGCATAATTGGGATTCATCCGGTAGCTGGGTTGTTTGTTTGGTTTAACTTCAGGTTTCAACATAACTCTGTGTTGATAAATGCGCGGATCTAATCCTTTCATGTCTTTGTAATCCCATGCAAAGACGCCTGAGAATTCGTGAAGAAGCTGAATCAAATTAGCCTGAAAGATTTCCGGTAAGTTTTGCCTTATTTTTACAGGTCGAGGATGGTCCTTGTCTCCTAGATTGTACGTGATCAGCTGGTCTTCAGGGACATAAAATTGTTGCGGGTTCTCTATATCCTTTGTTGGCTTGAATAGTGGTTGTAATTCAATATCTGCTTGGTCAGACTTTTCGGTGATAGCTACTACTGCACAAACTGAAGTGTTCCAGTTATCGATGACGGACTGTAGATCAACAGTTCCTAGAGACATTAAATCGGCGTTACTCTTTAGAAATTGCTCTTCTTCATCATCTGATAGTCCATCTAACATATGAACCAATTCAGCAAGATAGGGTCCGGCGTGAGGTTCGCAGGGTTGTATAGCATCTAGTTTTACCACATATTTACGATTGGCATCCTTGAATGTGAGCTCTTGCGCAGACCAGTCCTGTATTACCTTTGCATGCTTCAGCCAAGGTCGGCCGAAAAGAAGGTTGTAATCCAAAGTGGATTCGGGCAGATCTAGTATAACAAAAGTCATTTTGAAAGTCGTACCTTGTAGAGTAATGGGTACATTCCGTACAAGTCCTACGGGATGGACTCTAGATTGATCAGCCATTCTGACAAAGAATTGAACTGGTTCGATTTCGGTCCAGCCTAGCTTTTTACATAATGCTGCGGTTGCAATGTTTACGCCGGAGCCTCCGTCAATTAATACCTGCGTGATCTTCTGATTCTTATACCATACTGTAATCAAGGGCACTGCATGATCAACCGTAGAATCAGATTCCGGTTGAACTGCGGCGGTTGCGGGAATGCAAGAGGGTGCCGGGCTGAAATGTTGTTGAAACTGTTGCCGGATTCCAGGTACTAACGCCGAAAGTTGGCCTAGAGGCAGAGTGATGGATGCTTTGGACAAAATTTTCCAGGCCTGTTGAGCTTGGCTGTCTTGCTCTTGTGGACTTGTGGTCTCTACTGACGCAGAAGTGTCTACTGTTGTCTCTACTGATGATGATGATGACTCTGCTCGTGCCTTCTTTTGTTCCGTTCCGTTCTCTGACGAAGAAGCCTGAGACACCGGAATAGGTTTTGGGAACACTGATGGTTCTGTTGTGGTCCAGTGACTAGCCTTGTTATACATCCTATGTTGTTCTTGTATCCCGGGTTCAAAGATTTCTTCTGCCGGCTGAAGTTGTTTACCGGAACGGGTCTGGACTGTAGCAGTCTATGTCTCTAACGGTGTGATTTTTACCATGTTGGTCATTGGATTTTGGCGCTCCTTCTTTTTTTGATCATATTCCACTGCATCTTTGCAAAACCTCCTAATGTGGCCGAATTCGCCACAGAAATGACAGCGTGGAGGTGGTAAATTGGGATTTTCCGGTGGTAGTCCGTTCTGCCATCGGTTGGCATTATAATTGTTGTTCCTTTGTCCTCGGTAGTCCCGATATCCTGGGGGTTGATTGTTTCTTAGTTGCGGAGGCACATAGTAATTCGTCGGATGTACCTGTTCTTGGATGACGGCATTGACTGTTGCTGCCCCTTGTATTCTGGCGTTGTAAACACAGTCTCCGATGGTGTGACCGGCAGAGTTGCAGATAGCGCAAAACGCTTGATTTAGTGCACAATTGGCACTTGTATGCCCTGAATTTTTGCACGTGGTGCAGTATACGTGCCTGGTTATATCTTCAGTCATATTTTTGTTTGTCCTTAACCATTCCAAGTCTTCTGAAAATCCACCAACCTTGGATTCCAACTGTAGAGCCATTGCAATGACTGCATCCAGTGTCATTGCTCCGACACATCTTATGATCATAATCTGCTTCAGTTGTTGGGTTAGTCCATTGATAAACCATTGAGAGATGACATCATCAGGTAGATTAGCATGTGCCTGTGGTATCTGCCGTAAATGTGTTCTGAAGAGAGTAGCGTATTCCTGGACAGTCTGATTTGCCTTCTGTCGGTTGTTCTGTAAATAATCAAAGATTTCGGCGGGATTCTTCTTTAGCCTAAATCGTTGCAGAAAAGCATCTCGTACTGCATCATAGGTGCCGAAATGATTAATGTCGTATTCCGTAAGCCATCTAGCCGCTTCATTGACCAGAGTAGATTGAAAAACAATGGCTTTGTATACCTGATCCGGTGGATGGTTGAGGACTGCATAACTGATCTCGAAAGTGCGTACGTGAGCATCCGGGTCATCTCCTGGGAATCCACCAAATTTCGTGTATGTTACTCCTGTTGGAGGCGGCCTTGGTTGGCCTAACTGTTGTTGTTGTTGTCCGTTCATCGTGAGTGTATCCGGTCCTTCTTCTGTATCTTGAGGTTGATTAGTTGAACTATCAGAATCTGGATCGCCAGATGGCGTGCCTTCCGGTGTGCTGTTTTTGCGTAGGATACTTCGGATCTCGGCTTCGAATAGCTCTCCTTCCTTCTGGATATCCAATATCCGAAATATTTCTTCCAGACACGCGGGTCTGGCTAAGGACTCCGCAAAAAATGCTAATCCTTGACCGCCAGTTGGTGTTTCTATCACCGGAATATCACCGGAATGAACTGACAGTGTACCAGACTTTAGTATTTTTCCGCTTTTACCGATTTCTTTTCCTAGAGTTTGTCTAATCGTGGATAACTCTGAATCTTTATCCAAGATTGTTAAACTAGTTTCTGACGGCGTCTTGGTAGATTCAGGAATTGCTATATTTTGGTTAGGCTGGGTCGAAGTGACACCAGCATGTACCAAAGGCGTTGATCGTTCCACCGGAATATGACCGGAATTAATTCTAGCGTCCTTAACTTGCTCGACCACTGAGTCAGGTCGCGTTATACCTTTTTTTCCTGGGGTTGTCTTTAGTACTTTTGGTGTTCCAGTCGTATGGTTCCTAGGATACGTTTCGCCAGACCGAGTAACCGGCATGTATCATTGCTTTAGTAGTACTATCTGAGCAGTTGGCAACAATCTCGCTCTGTTGCTACCGTCAATCAATCGAATGATAAACGTAGTGTTGATTCTGAACAAACAGTCAGCATGCTATTGCTAGATAATTGGCAACCTGATGCCACCTTCCCACAGACGGCGCCAAATGTTAAACTGATTATGGGTTAAGCGTTACTCTACTTCCTATTCAAATGCTTCAAGTTCAATCGGTTCCAAATCTTTCTAACCGCAATCCTTCTCTTAACCACGTGGGTCCTTGGGAGTGGTAGGGGTCTATTATACAGAGGCCCTGTACTATTTTCCCAATTTAACACACAATCTTATGGTCATTCCGTCCTTAGCTCAGTATCTGTCCCTAAACAACGGAAGACTGTTCAGTGTATTGGAATTAGAACTTCAGGACTGAGGTTAGCAGTCTGGTTACGTATTCTACGCGCAAAAGATACTCCAATAACAAAATCACCTACTCCGTACTTCTTCAAGGCAGTTAGGTGTGCCAACTAGACCTTAGGCCGTAACGTCACGCGGATTCGAATAGTTAATCTCCTCGTAATAAACAACTAACCATAAACCGACGCTGTTCTACTCACATTCAGACTGTTACAGCTACTAGTCTTCCCGTAGTTGGGGTAAACAACAAATATAAGATGCAGTAACGAATTCAGCCGCTTACAAAGACTTTACAGACAATTAGTTCGAGATTACTCTTCGCGCTACTTACTTCACAGAAGAACTTACGAATAACATACCACACTTGTTCACATTCAGAATCATACTCAACCATCACCGAACAGATTCACCACACAATACAACTGATTCGTCATTCCGTATTAAGGCGAGTATAATCGACTAGCAAGAGTACGGACGGAACCGATCAAGCAGAACTTACCCTAACAACATATACGCGCACACAATGCGTTACAGCACTCTCAAACGAGACGTAATCAAACAACACACTACAATTCCCACAAAAACAGGGCTGCTCTGCTCTTTTTTTCATTGCCTTAAATAGAGGAGTTTTTACAAGGGTGCGCACTTCTGCAGTTACCTGCGCGTTCCCTGAAAGATTCTCTTTTTTTCATTTAAGCTCCCTGTCCTCGTACTCTTGTCCTTGTTCGGCGGCCGTCCAGCACTTTTACATTTAAGGCACCTGTCCGGGTTCATCCGTCCTGGTTCGGCGGCTCTCTAACATTTGGTCAAGCCAAACGGCACAAGACCAGCCCTTGAGCTTATGGAGACTCAAATAGACCTTATAGGAATGCAATAAGTGCAAAGAAACACACTATGTACTTTGGAGCATCAAGGAGAATGAGTCGATACAAAACAGATAGGTTCGTGGGTCGACTAGCTCAAAAAACTTACTATCTATGGAAGAGACAATGAACTTCAAATGCCCATAGCGACCAGCGTGATTAAAATTAGAAACAATCCTTTTATGGGAGTGCCACACATAGGTTTGAGTGTATGGAATGCACAAAATTATAAGGAGTAAGCAAAATATGCTATAGGAATGAATGCGACATTCACCAGTGGTACTTCCTATTTTTCAGGAATACGTAGAGATTGACCTTGAGATAGAAAAACTGAGATTTCTCCCAATCTACTGAACTAAATGCTTTGAAAATTGATAGGCATAGACTAGACACTTATATCTTATCAATGTACCATCTTGCACTCAATTTGGAGCTCTGAAGAGAGAGCAGCAGCCTCTGCAAGGTTACTGTTGGCGAAGAAGATGATGCAGAGAATTGAAGAAGCAAGACAATGATGGTCACAAGTGTATGTATATTGCTTTCATGTAATGTACAAGTGATTTCAAGTCTTTATATAGACTCTAGGAGTGTTCCACGACTTCTACAAGAGAAGTTTGAATTCAAATGAAGGTGGGAATGATTGTTGGAGGGAATCAGTTCACTTTCCTAAAATCTAGGAAAAGTGAAGATCTAGTTTGATCTACTGTTAGGTGATTTGATTGCTTGATTGAATGCAACTTCAACCACCACAAATTCGTGGGATTTGGGATCTATCTTTATACCTTTACATGTGTAAAGCTCAAGGCTTTTACAACGGTAAATGAACCATCAAAAATCTCTCAAAAAAATACAATAAATGAGCATAAGAAAAAGAACTCTCCAACGGATATTCTTTCGACGCGATAGCCTTTGATGTAGATCAAATTCACCTCAAGCATAGTGTAAGCTTGATGTTCCAACAGCTTCCCCTCAAGCTAAAGTATGCTTGAGTCTTCATTCTCTGATAGGTTGAATACCTGCCATAGCTTTCAATCTACAAAGCTTCCTTCCATCAAGTGCCTTCGTTATCATATCTGCTACTTGCTTTTCAGTAGGAACAAAAGAAATGTCAATCTCCTTTGCCATGAGCTTCTCCCTGATGAAGTGGTAATGGACTTCTATGTGCTTGGTTCTCACATGGAAAATAGGATTCGCTGCTAGATGCATGGAACTTACATTATCTCCAAATATGTGAGGTTTGGAACTCACAAGTCCCAAATCTGTATACAATGCTTTTAACCATATTGCCTCTTGAGTTGCTATGGTCAAGCCTCTGTACTCTGCTTCACTTGAGGATAAAGCAACTGTTGGTTGCTTCTTGGAACTACATGACACTAGCTTCGAACGTGCAAATGCTAAGTAACCAGATGTACTTTTTCTATCATCCTTAGCTCCTGCCCAATCTACATCTGAGTAGATTTTGATATCCAAATCTGAAGAGTAAGGATAGAATATACCTTCGTTGATTGTACCTTTGAGATACTTAAGTTTTCTCTTAGCCGCATCCATGTGTGTTCTTCTCGGTCAGTGCATGAACTGACTAAGCACTCCCACACTATATGAGATGTCTGCCCTTGTATGAGTAGCATATATCAAGATACCTACCAAGCTTTGATATTCTTTAATGTCTTCAATTTTCTCACCTTCATAAACACTAAGTTTATGATTCATCTCCAAAGGTGTACCTGCAGGTTTAGTGTTCTCCATTTTGAACTTGAGAAGAAGATCCTGAATGTATCTTCTCTGAGTCAAATACATTCCTTCATCTGTATATATCACCTGCATACCTAGGAAATATGTCAGCTCACCTAGGTCACTGATTTTGAAGTCCTCTTGCATGTGTCTCTTGATCCTTTGAATGCCATTTAGATCATCACTTGTCACAATAATATCATTTACATATACACATAGATAGATAACCTCATTGTGATCCCTATTGATGAATAGAGAAGGATCTGAGCTGCTATCTTTGAACCCTTGATCTTGAAGATATGTAACCAACCTGAAATTCCAAGCTCTAGGAGCTTGTTTCAATCCATACAATGCTTTCTTAAGTCTGCAAACATAAGATGGATGATTAGGGTTTTCAAAACCTAGTGGTTGTGACATGTATACCTCTTCACTTATCCAACCATTTAAGAATGCATTTTTCACATCAAGTTGGAGGAGTCTCCAATTCGTTGCAGCAGCTACACTTATCAATGTCTTGATTGTAGTCATCTTTGCAACTGGTGAGAATGTTTCTCATAGTCTATACCATGAGTTTGTGAGCATCCTTTGGCAACTAATCTTGCTTTGTACCTGCAAGTTGATCCATTTGAATTTCTTTTAACTTTATATACCCATCTGCAACCAATTACCTTTTGATTCGGCGACATTGGAACCAAATCCCAAGTGTCCATTTCCTTCAATGCATCTATCTCTTCGTTCATGGCCCTTTCCCAATTAGGGTTTCCCTTTGCCTCTTCATAGGTTGAGGGTTCCTCTGAAATAGAGTCTTTTGCCAAGTATATTAAATGCTTCATAACAAATGTGGAATCATATCCATACTTTTCTGTTTGTTTCTTCTCTCTTGCTGCTCTTCTAGGTGCTTGTTTGGAGCATTCTCCAACCTCTTGCATCTTTGCTTTGCCGCTTGACTTCCATAGATTGTAGTCCTTTTCTCTTTCATCTTGGTCATCATTTGTATCACTTCTTGGATCCTAGACCTGTGTATCATGCTTGCTTCCTAATTGATGAGAGTCAGAATCAAGATCATATGGTAGTGTTACCTTTTGTTTGTCTTCATCATACCAAGACCTGTGTTCTTCAAACACAACATCTCTACTTGTAGTGAATTGCTTGGTAGAAGGATTGAAGAACTTGTAACCCATCTAAGTTGAATCATATCCAATAAACATTGCCTTTGTTGCCCTTTCATCTAGCTTACCTATTATTTGTGATGGTACATGAACATAATCTAAACAACCAAAAACCTTGCAATATCCAAGACTAGGTTTTCTTCCATGCCATGCTTCATAAGGAGTCATACCTTGAAGTGATTTGGATGGTAGTCTCTTGACAAGGTACACAACAGTTGAAATAGCTTCTGCCCATAGATAATATGGCAACTTCTTCTCTTCAAGCATTGTTCGGGCTGATCCAATCAATGTCTTGTTTCTCCTCTCTGCAATTCCATTTAGTTGAAGAGGGTACCTAGTAGTTACTTCCCTTTTGATACCTTTTTCCTGCAAGAACTCATCAAACTCTTTGGAGAAGTATTCTCCCCTCCATCAGATCTGAGCTTCTTTAGTGATCTACCTCTATGATTCTCCACATGTGCAAGATACTTCTTGAAGCAATCAAACACTTCATTCTTACTTTTGATAAAGTATAGAACCATCCATCTACTATGGTCATCAATAAATGAGACATAATACCTTGATCCTGCCAATGAGGGTTCTTGACTTGGTCCCCATACATCTGTATGTACTAAGTCCAATAAGTTGTTGTGGATGTAGCATTTGTGGTTGAATGGTTGTCTTTGTGCCTTCCCAATCTCACATGCATCACACCTATTGATAATGTGTTGCTTTGATATGTTTGGCAGTCCTAGAACACTTTGATCCGTGCATATATCCTTCAAGGTTCTTTCATTCACATGAGCAAGTCTCTTATGCCTCACTTCAAGCTCACTTACCCTGGATTTGCTTGATTTCTTCCAAAGTTTGCATGTGAACTCCCTTTGACATCTTTGATGCATCTTGGACTTCTCAGGGAATTTTGGCTACCTTCACCGAATGTGTTTCCTGTAGGCCTTCATGAATGAGAGAGGAGACAAAATCTCGACAACATTCACACCCACTAAACGTGCGATTCCTCTGGAAGCGCCACTCTAGTATCTCTAAAAAACAAAATTTTTCAAGCATCAAATTCTTTTATTGGCAACTTAGGAAACATGGAAGAAAAACTTGATTTATGCATGAATGAGTAGGCAACGTGACATGAAGCAAAATTTGCATGAAAGAAAGAATTGAAACATGCAACATGAATATGCATGAACAAATAGGCAACATATATGCAAATGAACAAGCAATATTGACAACAAGAAAAAAAAACAAACAAGCATCAATATGAAGTGGAAGTGGATGTATTGAGTCGTTTTAAGCATAGTTGTGTTGGGTGTGTGTAGAAGTGCGAGAGACACACAAGAAGCACACACAAGGAGCACAAACGTAGCAAGGCACACGGAGAAGACGATGGCTGGAATAGCTATTTCTATTAATCGATGAACTGAACTGAAGTAAGAGCTGAATGATATCCCTAAGTACAAAGTACCACCACATATGAGAGTATCAAGTATGTGCTAACATGGGGAAAAAACCTCTAGCCAGCACTAGAGTAAAAAGTGCCCATGTATAGGGAAAAGGTTCACATCAAAGCTACTCGAGGAACACATAAGTGTAACAAAGCCCCCTGGAGCGAATGATGTGAACACATACAGGGAGTGACAGATCAGCCCCCACAAGGTAATAAGCCTAAAGCTTTGCGAAAAGCTTCAAACTTTGCCCGTGGAAGAGCTTTGGTGAATATGTCTGCCACATTATCTTGTGTAGGCACATATACCAAATCAATATCTCCTGCATGAAGGCGCTCTCTCACATAGGATAATGCACCTCAATATGTTTGGTCTGTGCATGAAACACTAGGTTTCGCGCAACAGCCAAAGCACTCTGACTATCTGTGAGAATATGCGTAGCAGCATCAATCTCCATGCAAAGATCCATCAATAGGCGTCTCAGCCATATACACTCCACTGTAGCTGTGAAAATTGCCCTGTACTCAGCTTCACAACTCGATGTCGCCACTGTAGGTTGCTTCTTACTCAACCAAGATATGCATGAGTCTCGAAGGAAAAAGCAGTTACCACTAGTGGACACTCGAGTATCATAACAACCAGCCCAATCACTATCTGTAAAAGAATGCAAGCATGGATGAACATCTCTACCATAAAAGAGACCTAAGCTCAAAGTGCCTCGAAGATATGTAAACACACGTTTCACTGCTTGCCAATGCTAAGTGTCAGGGCTATGCATGAATCGACTCAACTGGAAAACTACATACTGTATATCCGGCCTTGTGTTGCATGCATATATAAGACATCCCAGAGCTTGCTGATAAAGAGAAGTTTCAAATGCATCACTGGAATCCTCAACTGAGAACCTGAATCTTGTCTCAACTCGTGTGGAAACTGGCTTACAATCCTCAAAATCAAAACGCTGAAGTAGTTTTTCAACATACTTTGCTTGATGCATAACAATTCCCCCCTCAACGGATACAAACTGAATGCCAAGATAGTAGCTCAAAAGACCAAGATAAGTGACATCAAAAGTATGCTGCAAATCAGCCATAAGAATGTCAAGTTTTGCATCACATGACCCGGTCAAGAGGATGTCATCAACATAAAGAACAAGCACTATAAGATCAGCCCCATTTTTGCGTACATAGAGTGTGCTTTCAATCAGACTACATGTGAAGCCAAGAGCAATCAAGTGGTTATGTATTTTGTCATACCATGCACGTGGAGCTTGCTTGAGACCATACAACGCTTTATGCAGGCGACAAACCATATGCTCTTTCCCTTTCATAGCAAATCCAGGAGGTTGCTTCACATAAACCTCTTTTTGCAAATCTCCATTCAAGAAGGCTGTTTTTATGTCCAACTGATGCACTTTCCAACCTCGATGGGCAGCCAATGCAACCACGGTACGAATGGTAGTCATGCGTGAAGTAGGTGCAAAAGTTTCCTCATAGTCAATGCCATATTGTTGTGCATATCCTTTGGCAACCAATCTAGCTTTATAGGATCAATGCTACTATCAGGTTTTCTCTTAATCTTGTAAACCCACTTTGTACCAATGGCATTCTTTCCTTTTGGCAATTCACATAACTCCCAAGTACCATTCCTATGTATGGAATCCATTTTTGATTGCATAGCACTCATCCATTGTGGATCGTCACATGCATCTTCAAAAGAAAGTGGCTCTTCATTACATGTTGTAGCAATAAGAGAATAATCCACAAAATTACCTGATGCATGGTGAGAGCTTGATCTTGTTCTACCAAGTAAAGGTGCACTCAATTTGCTGTCTTGCAAAGTTTGTTTCAGCCACTTTGGCATAGATTATGCACTCTTGATAGACATGCATTCATTATGTAATACATCTTCAATATGTACATCATGCGTGGGCTGAATTTCATGCTCATTCTCAGCCATATTTTGATGCAAATGTTCAGCCATATGTGGCTGGAAATTTCCAACAGTTTTGATAATTTTTGGCTGAATTTTTTCAGCCATGTTTGGCTGGAAATTCTCTGCATTTTCAGCCCTACTTGGCTGGAATTTTTCAGCCCTTTGAACCTCAGTTGGTTGGTCTACATGACCATAGTCAAGCGCACCATTTTGGAACAAAGGCATGAGTGTATCGAACACATCTTGTGAGCTAACTGTTGGTAGTTTTTTGCATTCAAGTAGATGGAAAACTGAATTTTTAGCAAATACCACATCTCGACTCACAATAATTGTGTTCGTCAATGGATGGTACAACCGATATCCCTTACTTTCAGCACTATAACCAACAAATATACATTTCTTTGCCTTGTCATCAAGTTTGTGACGTTGTTCTGATGGCACAAGAGCATATGCCAAACAACCAAACACACGCATATGACTAACCATAGGCTTATGACCATTCCAAACTCATAAGGAGTGATGACTCTCAATGCTTTTGTAGGGCAGCGATTCAACACATAGTTTGCACACATGACCACTTCCATCCAAAACTTATGAGGAAGATGCTTTCCTTTAACCATACATCGTGCCATTTCAAGTAGAGTTCTATTTTTACGCTCGGCAACACCATTTTGTTGAGCTGTATATGGCACCATACATTGGTGTGAAATACCTCTTTCACAAAGAAAAGCATTAAACTCATGTGACATGTACTCACCACCACGATCCGTGCGTAGAGTCAAAAGCTTTTGTGAAGAAAAATTTTCAGCCATAGCTAAAAATGCTTTGAAGCAATAAAATACCTCATTCTTTGCTTTGATAGGATACACCCATGTTTGGCGAGTAGCATCATCAATGAAGGTAACAAAATATACATGCTTCCCAAAAGATGGAGTCTTGACCGGACCACATATATCACTATGAACAAGTTGCAATTTTCTTGTAGTGTGTGTATGACTATCTTTTGGAAACGAAGCACGATGCATTTTTCCAAGAATGCAACCTTCACATGCATGCTTTTCCATGGACTCAAGTGTAGGCAAGCCAATAACCATGTCCTTCTTTTCCAAGTAGAGCAAACTATTGAAGTTCAAGTGACCAAAATGAGCATGCCAAAGCTACATTTCAGCCATCGAAGAAGTATGAGCAACTAAGGCATTCGAGGCAGCCCTCTTGTATGTATCCATGCGATAAAAACCATCACATAATGTACCGGACATCAGGATAACATTGCCATTGCTGAAATCATGAACCATACACTTATCATCAACAAAGTGTACATGAAGTCTAGCTTTGGCAATCAACGGAACTGAAATTAAGTTCTTCTTGATACCGGGCACATACAATGCATTTTTCAAGAGAATCACACCTCCATTTGCAGCCGTAAGCTCAATTTCTCCTACTCCAATGATAGGATAAGAGGCATTGTTTGCACACACCACATCTCCTCCTTTAGGTGCATCTTCAAAGAGGCAAAAAATCTTTGCATGATGTTATGTGCTTTGAAGCACCACTATCAAAAAACCAATCCGAATCAGCCTCACTCACAACCATACATTTAGAATGTAAAGAAGCATCATAATGACATATAACAACACATGCCAAAAAATCTTGAGCCATGTTAGCTTCATCATTCTTTGCATTTGCTGAATTTTTAGCAATAGACATGCCCGATTCCTTCTTCTTTTCATTGCGTTTAGAAAGCTTTCTACACTCATCAATAGTATGAGCAGCCTTCCAGCAATATTTGCATCTCTTCTTCTTTTGCAAATCACCATCATTAGAGGAATGAGTGGAAGAGGAAGCTTGAGGCTTTGGTTTTGATGAACTAAAAGCTGAACCATACTTGCTTTTTCCCTTTTGTGAGATAGCAAGTGCTTGCGTTCCCTCAATCAAACCACTCCTATTCAATCTAGATTTGCAAAAGAAGAGACACAACCTCATCAAATGCATACATATTAGGATTTCCTTTTGCAACCAAACAAAGTGTAGTAGCAAAGCTTTGAAAAGATTTCGGTAATCCTTTCAACAATGTAGAAATGAGTGATGCATCCGGAATGATCTCATCTATGTTTGCCAATTGCTCTTTCAAGTCCTTGATGCGTGTCACATACACATCCACCGACTCTTTTTCAGCCATACATACATCTTCAAGTTGCTTCCTCAAGTATGCAACATGTGCTTCATTATGCACGCCATACAAAGAAGCAAGAGTGTCCCATGCCTGTCGTGATGTAGAACATGACCGAATGTGTGGAACTATATGACGCTTCACTGAAAGCGCAATCAAAGCATGAGCTTGAGCATCTTTTCCATCCCATCTAAGCTGCTACTGTGTAGATGGAGAAGGAGAAACCACTGTACTCGAAGAAGAAGCTCCATCTGTGACAGTAGACTATGAAGTAGAAGCACATGCCGGTCTTCGATCTACATCTTCCACTATGTTCCAAAGTTTTTTTGCAACAAGAACATGCTTCATCATGTATACCCACATCGGATAGTTGGTCCCATCAAGCTTATCTTCAGCTTGAAGCATGCCAAACAAGTCATTGTTGCCCACCATTTCACTAAGGAACAAGAATGTGATAAAATCTTCACTTCGATGAAAGCTGAAATGAGTGCTGAAATTTCAGCTCACAAACCGTCACTCTGATGGTGATTCTGACTGCACGAATGGCTTCGAAATGGGGGTAAAACTCCAGCACTCCTGTTGGAAATGTTTCTAGGCTGCTGAAATTCACAGTTCTATGCTCCGAAGTCGATTTGCACTATTAAAGTGCGTGCACGCCGCGACGCGAAAAACTGAAACTTGAGAAGAAGCTAAACCTGCTCTCATACCACTGTTGGGTGTGTGTAGAAGTGTGAGAGACACACAAGAAGCACACACAAGGAGCACAAACGCAGCAAGACACACGGAGAAGATGATGGCTGGAATAGCTCTCTCTATTAATCGATGAACCGAACTGAAGTAAGAGCTGAATGATATCCCTAAGTACAAAGTACCACCACA
This sequence comes from Ceratopteris richardii, assembly GCA_020310875.1. Lineage (NCBI taxonomy): Eukaryota > Viridiplantae > Streptophyta > Polypodiopsida > Polypodiales > Pteridaceae > Ceratopteris > Ceratopteris richardii. Next base: position 49,847,085 of record CM035434.1, read on the forward strand.
TATGAGAGTATCAAGTATGTGGTAAATGGGGAAAAAACCTCTAGCCAGCACTAGAGTAAAAAGTGCCCAAGTATAGGGAAAAGGTTCACATCAAAGCTACTTGAGGAACACATAAGTGTAACAAGTTCCTATCATCTTGAAGAAAAATTTGTACCTTTTTCATAAAGCAATCTACCTTAAATACGATTAAAAACAAAGATTTAGGATTTTCAAGGGACATCTTTCATCTTTAGCTTATTTTAGATCAACTCCTTTCCTACATAAATATGAATATGCTCTTTCTCTAATAACATACAAGGAAATCTAACTAAACTCCACTAATGCATAAATTTGCCTATATAGCCCGTGATTTATTCTAATATGCCTCGTTATCTTCCTTTGGCTTGCTCTTTTTCTTTTTCATTTTGATGATGATGATGATGATTCGGCAACTTTATGGTTACAATCACTTTTCTGGGTGGAAGAAAGTGTGAACTTTCTGGTAATATGTAGCAGCCTTCTTTTTTTTTTATGACGGGGAAAAATTAAACCCCGAAACAAGGTACAGCCATTTTTGATGACGGAGAACAGTCGTTTCAACTCTGATACAAGTGTTGTGAGGTGGACTAAGGATGTAGAAACATGCAATAGCAGGAGCTAGGACTTCAACAATTATGCTTTCGATACAGGATACATATGCATGTTTATATATGAAAGTCATGTCACCGAAATAAACCTAAAATTTTTATGCCCTATCTTTTCATAATCCTAGATTATAACCCATTTCTTAGTAGATAAATTACTACTTAAGATACAATTTTACACAAGTAGAGAAATCATCATTTTCCCTTTTTGACTCAAGTGATATGGATATGCAATGCAATGCAAAGACTGGAAACAAACATGCATGAAACAAGAATGGAAAACAAATAGAATGAACTTGAAAAAAAAAACAAAGCAACATGAACTTGAAAAATTAATGATATTTTTAATTATATATATATATATATTTTTTTTTCTCCCCTTTTATTTTAATTTTTTATTTTTGTAACATGGATACTCCTATTTATGAATCTGCCTCATTGTTTTCATCTTCCTCAATGTCCTCATCCAAAATGTACTTGTCATTATCACATTTCTTGAATAGCTTTATCCTTTTACCTACAATCAAAGTTTTTAGTGCAACACCATTTAATTCACAAAGAGCATACGTACCATTGTTGTTGACATTTGTTACAATGTATGGCCCAAACCACCATTGATGAGAGTCAAATGTACTATCATAAATGAGCACCCAATCTCCTACTTCAATTGGCTTAGGATGCAATCGATGAGTTTTATCAAAATAATCCTTGTTTTTCATTCTAGATTCTCTTAATTTTTCAATGGCATCATCAAGTCGTAATTCACCTTGTTCAAACTGTTTAATGCGCAAACTCAAAAAATCATCAGTAGACATGTTTCCAGACCAAGGCAAATTTGACCATGCACAAATATGAGACAAAATTGGAAACAATGCTTTTTGATAGTACATGAGTTCAGCAGGCATATATCCACTAGTACGTTTGCACGTCATTCTATCTGCCCAAAGTGCAAAAGGTAAGAATCTAGGCCATTGTTTGATGTCACTATTACATGCTTTAGATATGTCTTTCACAATAGGTGGATGCCCTCTCTCTATTATACCATTGGCCTCTGGATTATATGCAGTAGTGAGAGACAAACGAATACCATGATGTTCAAAGAACTCTTTAGCTTTTCTCGCATTTAACTCTCCACGATCGACAAATACTTTCTCTATGTACCCAAAACGACTTATGACATCTTCAAGCAAGAATTTGCAATCATTGTAAGTGGTCTTAGATCATAGTGCACGTCCCTCTACATGATTAGTCAAGTCTTCTCTTGCAAGTACAATGTCATGCATTTTGTCAATACATTTAGGCATAGTTACAAGATCTAATACCCACTTGTAGTGAATACAGGGTGGATAAAGAGGATGCAACAGATCTCTATGTTTGACTAATGAATGAAGTTGACAAGTAGAACATGTAGAAACATAGCTACTAATGTCAACAAACATCCTAGGCCAATAATAGGTACTAATTTTTTCATATGTTCCAAAAAATCCTTTATGACCTGCCCATAATGTGTCTCATGCATTTCCTTCATTACTTGCAATTGAAGACCTCGTTTTCCTAGGACTTGTTGTGGATTCTTAACCTTAACCTTTGCATGTCTCCAAAGATAACTGTTACATAGGAAAAAGCTATAAGCTGGTTTCCTAATGTTACGGAATCTATTCGTAGTCCAGCTAGGTAATGGTTGTAGTGTACTCAAATACTTTCCTATGTCTCCCCATTCATTTTCGTACTCAGACTCATGAAGTTTCTCATACTCGTATATATATGGAACATAGGCAACTCAGTTCACATTGTTTATTAGATCACTTTCAAGATCATCATCAAATCTAGCTCTGGATAACATATCAGCAATTGAGCTTGACCTACCTGAAATATGAACTAACTCAGGATTTATGAACTTAATATATGAGATCCATCTAAGCATGGCTATATCAGGAGATGAAAAATTGGCTATCATTCCAATGAGAGGCAAACAATCAGTCTCAACTTTGCATTTGCACCAATGAAATATTCTTTGTTTGTTTTCAAAACTGTTACCATACCCCACAGTTCTCGTTTGATATGTGGATATTTTCATTGTGTTTCATGTAAAATTTTGGCACCAAACCTAATTGCATATCTATTCCCTTCACTATCATCTTGACTTATGACCCAACCTATACCAATAGCACTAGTGTCAACAGTCAATATAATAGGTTTGTTAGCAAAATAGTCTACACGCTTAAGGATGGGAGCTTCAAGCAATAATTTCTTCAATTTACGCATAGCTTGAGTGTGTTTGTCAGTCCAAATAAATTTTCGTTTCTTCCTCAACAATTCATAGAGAAAATCAACAACATGAGCAAAGTGTGGGATCCAAATAAAATAAAAGATGCAAGCACCAAGAAATCTACGTACCTCACTCACGTTGTTACATGTTTCAGAAATCTTGCTAGTGGCATCAACATTTTGTGGGTATGGCTATCGACCATAATGACCACATAAATGTCCAATAATAAGAACCTCATTGACACCAAAAACAAATTTTTCTATGGAAAATGTGAGACCTACCTCTTCAAATCGTTGAAATATTCTTTCACAATCAGAGATATGGTCAAGAACAAATTTACGACATCCAGATTATTCTAAAGTAATGTCCTTTACACGTTCCTCACTCCCTTTAATTTGAATATCATCAATGAATGGCATAGTTATATGAGGGATAAAATCATGTAAGACCATATTCATAGCACTCATCATATGAGCCATAGAATTAGTCGCTCCTTGAGTTAAAGTACACATTCGCACTAAGCCTAAAGGGGTTTTCATTGTGGTTATGTCATGACTATCAATTGCTAATTGGAACTGGTCATATCCAGAATATAAATCACCCATTGAATAGATAGAATGTCCTTAAAATGATTCAGCAAACTCATCTATAATGGGTCTTGTTCCTACATTCCTTATGGTGACTTTATTGACACGTTGAAGATCTTGAATAAAACGTAGTTTCCCATTCTTTTTAGGCACAATGAACCATCTATTTCAGTAAGGTGCAAAAGATGGCTCTAAAACTCTCATGTTTATCTTGTCATTAAGTAGTTTCATTAGCTCAAGTAAGTGAGCCTTTGGAACTGGTATAGGGCGAAGATTCCATGGAATATGTGGAATAGTAAAGATTGTAGTGGGTGCAACTAGCTTAGGATCTACGCAACAAATCTCATGAGGATACATAGTAAAGGCTTTTCCATGGCTACGTATGACTCTCTCAAATTTATCTCTCTCTATTGGCAAAAGAAAGTCATCATCTCTACCAATTTTCACCTATTTGATTGTCTCATCCGTGAATGTATGTCCGATGTTTTCTTATCCCGAAGAGTTGGATCATTTTTCACATGAATAATTTTTCATTACTTCCTTGAGGTAATGGTTGTGCTATGGGTTTGATTTTTTTGTCTACAGTTTTGTACTTCGTTTCAACTAAGGCATCATGTGTTTGGTTAAATTTTGGGCACTTTTCAACATTGAGAGCATACTCTTGGATTAGAGCATACTCATCAAGGGAACAAAGAAGAATAATATGGGAATTAGAATTTTGTTGAAGACATAACTCTAACTCCTCAAGAGTAGAGAAACAATTAGATGTCTCAATCACATGCTCAATGTTCTCATCATGTTCCATGATTTTGTTGTTTTTATAATTTTTTTGGGTTTTTTGGATAAAAGACTTGGAGAATTTTCTCTTATGAAGAAAATCTAATCTAGAATGTGGGAAACAAAGTGACAAACTATTGTACATGTTGGTTGGATGCGAGATGTCAAAACAATATCCACTGTTGTCCCGCTCAACAATGGATTCTATCAGAAATTTTGATCATATGTAGCTCCAAACCGGAATCGAGGTGCACAATCACTACAAGCATGTTGATGACCCTGAGTAACAATAGGTTTCTTTCTAATTGATAATCAAATCCTAGGATGATTACCTCCTACCATCATGACTTGAAGTGATTGCATTCCATCCTTAGACTTAAATCTAGCATAGGTAGACCCATCATCCATGGCTTTAGTTTCCATACGACTCTCACAAATAAAGGGCTGACCTAAGAGAACTTCATAGGAGCAATGATCTTGAATAAAAAAGTGAAACTCTTCTGTGATTCCTCCTATGGATATGGGCACACTAGCACAAGCTCCATACAGGGTAGCTACACCATTATCTATAGTTCTCATATGCCATCCAAAATCTTTATCTATGGGCCATCGAAACTTATCATAGACTTCTCTTGAAATCACATTGATTTCGAGGCCGGAATCTACTAATTCATTTACAGTGATAGTGTTCTTATCATTTCCTATTTTAACATGCATCTCTGATGTACCTCTAGACCAAAATTTTCTTTTAAAGTGACTTTCAGGATTCTTTTCATGATTTTCATGGTCAGGTTGAATAGGTCCTAAGAATTTTTTATTAACATTTACTTCATCATCATCAAAGCCCTCTTGATCAGATTCATCAAAGTTTAAGGCTTCATTCATATTTTGATCTTGATCTAGAGAATCTTGCATCTCAGTATCTAGATTAAGCAAAAACCTCTTTCTTTTAATTAGGCTGATAAAGTTATCTTTAAAAACACGCTTTGCAATAGAGAAAACCTATTCTTTATCACTTGACTCTTAAGAAAAATGTCATCTAAAATCTCCATAGGATCTTTTTTTCTCTCAACTTCTGAAATCAAGATGGCTTTAGGTTTTCTCTTTGGTTTCTTTTGTTTTTGCTTAGGATCTTGTTTTTGTTCATGTTCTCGTGTTTGGTCTTCACTTTGTTTTGATTGTTCTTGTTTATCTAAAGGCTTTGGTTCTGTTTTTCTTTGCTTTGTCTTCATCCCTTTTTGTTTCTCCTCTTGTTTTTGTTCATTGGGGTGATTCTTGTTTTTCATCTTTGGATTGTGATGTTTCTCCCTGCTCTATGATTGTCTCTATTCCCTCTAAGGTTTGTTTTCGAGTCACTCTTCTTTCACTAGGCTCAGCTTCATCTCTTTTTCATTTTTCTTCTACATTGGATATGTGAGAAATAAGAGATTGATCTTCTATCGGTGACTCCCAAGTTATTCTCCTAATCTCATCTCGTGCTCTTACTAAAGCCTCTATGGAAAAGTCACCCTCCTTTGTGGGTTTACTTGATTCTACTTGTTGTTCATCAAGAGCTTCTAGTTTCACTCCTCTACTTCCTACGTCCGTTATGGTTATATTTTCATAGTGTTTTTTCATTCCTCCCTTACCATAATTTCCTTGCAAAGGTAGCCTAGATCGATAGTCATAGATTTTCTTGTCTATGTCTATTACTAGTCGTTGCTCCTTAGCAGCCTTCAATAGTTCACAATCTCTCAAAGAGTGCTCTAATGAATCACATCAAGGACACCTATGAGGGCCACACACAAAACCATTTTGATTTTGAGGATTTTGATTAACTTGTGGTGGGAAATTTTGAAATTGAGTATTTTGTTGATAAGGAATTGCTTGAAATGGAAAATTAGGATTTTGATAAGGTAATTAATGTATTTGAGGAACTTGGGGAGCGACATGTGGTACTTGAGGTGCAAGAGGAGCTTCCATAGTATACGGTTGATGATTTTGAAACTTTTGATTTTGAGGATTTTGAAAAGCTATTTGAGAAGCTTGAGGATACATGTTTTGATACATTTGAGGATTTTGCACATGAGGATGAGGATTTTGCATTGACGGATTACGCATTGGAGGAACTTGATATGCTTGAGTAGGAGCTACTTGTGGATTTTGATTAGTAGCTATAACATGTTGATTATGCTCTTGGAAAGAAATTGGGTTCATTTAATTTTGGAAAGTTTTGGTGTAATTAGATTCTAAAGCATCTATAGTCTTGGCCAAATTGGATTGTGTAGCAATATGACTTTCCATTTGCTTAGTGAGAATTTCCACTTGAGATTGTTCAACTACACTTTTATTTGGCTCTACTTTAAAACCTTGAGTAGGCTCCATCATTTGAGGAATAGGAGTAGAGTCAAAAAGCATAGCATGGGATTGTTCTCTAACTTGCTCCTTAGTTTGTGGAAGGCTAGCTTGAGGAAGACTAGTTTGCTCATAAAGCATGGATTGTCTTTGATGTCTATGGGCTACAGCGTCTACTAGTTTATGCACTTTTTGCCGATTGTCACTAAGACCATAGCACTTATCCGGCTCTTTTAATCGCCGTTCAACTTCCCTACGAGTTTCAAGATGAAGAAGCTTAAGAAAAGTGATCACAAGATCAGGTTCCAAAGTTATCTTATCCTCATCAGGAAGTTGTTCATAGCGTGTAATATACTCATTTTGGAAGTGAGTAATAGAGCTACTAGGCTTTGGGGAATTGACCCATCGTAAGCATCCATCTTGATTATGTTGGCTATAATCTTCAAGATAGAATTCTTTGAGCATCTCCTTTCTAAAATCACTCCAAGGAAGACTATCATATTGAGTGACATGGTTTATGATAGAGCTATCAACAATTCATTCAAAGAATGATATCAAAAGATCTTCGGGAAGACCAAAAATCATAGCTTGCTCTTCAAACAAATCTAAGTAGCTTGTAATGTTGATGCCATTGAGTTTTCCATTCTCTCTCAACATAGAAGAGACTATTGTTTGGCCTTGTTTCTCAACAATAAGGGATTTGAATCCTTCCTCCATCTTGGGAATACGCTTCCTACGCACACAAGGGCAACCGACGAGAGAAAATAAGGTTGGAAATTCTCAACACCCTCTGTCAATCCCTAGCTTGGCTAAGTACGGATAGAGGTTTTGATCACTTCAGGTTACGTTAAGCACGACCAAGTCCAAGAACTTTAATCGCTTAAGTGCAAGTACCAAGAGATTATAGTTGCGAAACAACATAAAGGAAAGGAATTTAAATCAAGCGACCAAACTTAAGTACGATACAACATAAGTGTTCCTTGTGACGATTGATTTGACAAGAAGTGACATTCCAAGAAAAATTATAAAGAAGAAGTGATTAATACAAAAGAACTCAGCAACGAGGTTGTACTTGGGAAAATTGGGGCTACTCAATTAGGCATATGAACCTTAGATCAGGATGACACTTAGGAGAGATAGAAAAAGTCTTAGATCTTCAGAGGCTAGTGTCAATCATACTGCTAGGTCTTGGCCCAGCAGTTGAGCCATTATTCGTGCTACCCTAGCTCTAAAACTAGTGAGTCCGAGATGTCTCATGGCATGGAGAGACCCACAGGAGGTTCAGGTGTGCCATACTTACAAAGGGTCGAAGGTCCTTACAAGACACGACTCGAATACCTTAGGACCAACCAATTAGGTGCTTGCATCTATGAGGACGGCCTAAGAAGATCTGTGGTCCAAATTAAAACCTGACCAACCTAGTGGAATTGAACATCCAGCTGTCAAGTTTGAAAATGGAGCATACCTGGACAAAGAAGGAACAATATACGTAGTCACGAGTCACCCAGATAGGACAAATGAATTTGGTAATGTGATCCCTGAAATGGACATAGGTGACCTAGAGCAAGGGAACATAGATGGAGAGCCTAAAACCCCTCGAGGAAAATTAGTTCTTACTAGAATTATCACGCCAGAGTGGATTCCCCAGGAAATAAGAGCATAGATCTGCTTCTAAATCAAGAAACTGATGAAGCCTTCTGGAGGTATAAGACTAATCAACCGAATGAGGTAGGAATGATCACAATCTATGAGTTCAAAGATCTGGATAGCCCAGACAAAGTGACCTATTTAGACAATACTTTGAAAAGGATCTTTGTGGTCACTGAGCATGAAAGGTACGCTTACACTTGGAAGGGTGAATTTTTTTTTCCCCCAGCCAAGATCTAATGTCTCTTATGGCCACCCAAGAACGGGAACATCCCAAGCTCATGGGGCTCAAAGGGTAGAAGTAGAGACAGGCTAGAGGTAAGTTTTGCCAACCCCTTGGGTCGAGAAAGGATGAGAACAGAGACGGATAGAGTGGAAATTGAGAGACCTAGAGCCCCAAGAAACCAAAGAAATGCGGATGAATTCCCTCTACCAAGACCTAGAGAGCACACAAGGACTTTGAGACCCACAGAACTAGTTAAATCCATGACGAACTACTTTGATGGCACACGAGACCCATATAATCATGTGGCCGAGTTTAGGGAAGTCTTGAGAGTTGAACAAGTTGAGGACCTGTTCACACAATACAATGCATTTGGTCTAACCCTTAGGAACAATGCTCTTATGTGGTCTCAACCATTCAATGAGAGACACTTTAGGAACATAGACCAACTTCTAGAGGCTTTCATTATTGAATTCTCTAAGAGTGGCATAAGGCATAACACTTCCTCATTGATTCATAGCTTCAAGCAAACCCCTCAAGAGATGGTTAGAATTGCAAAAAGAAGGTTTAGGCAATACTTAGAGAGGTGCCCTATTCCTGAGTTACCCACACCAACCAAACAAGTGGCTTTATTCCTAGATGGACTGTTGAGTACAAAGTTGCGATCATATGTGTACTTGAAAGACCTTAGGACCATAGAAGAGTGTGTACGCATGTGCATTGACATCAATGATAACCTAGGGGAGGAATTAGAACTTTCAAAAATCTACAAAGATTTAGATAGTTCTACTAGCCTCTCTTCCTCGCAATCCACATCTATTGAGGAACTCGATGAGAAAGTAGCTCAAAAACTAGGTGTCTCTAGCAAACAAATCCCAAGATTTGCCCCAGTTAAGCGGTGCTATACTTGTGGAGGTGACCATATGGCGAACGTATGTCCCATTATGGCTCAACCCCAAGTGAATCCTAGTAGTCGTACTGCACCATAGAAAGGAGATACACTAATCACACTGTAGAAGATTGCCCATACAACAAGCAAGCGGTTAGGCAAACCTACCCTCAGCCATACCCTCAAGAAGGAAGATACTAGTACCAGTACCCACCACAGCAATATAGTAGACCTCAACAACCCTATCAACAGCCCTACCAAACCCAGCAAAGGCCTCAGCCTGTGTTAGCTCAGCAACCTCCTATCCCAACCAATGTGATCCTAGTAAAGTATGCAGCTGCAGAAGAGAACCTGAATAGAGCCATAGTGCCGGTGACACCATTGCTTTCAGAAAGTGACCCCAATGACCATAGCTTTGATTCTACACATATTGATAGCTCCCAGGCTTACTGCATGCACTCTTCTGAACATGGTGAATCCTACTATAGTGAAGAAACGAGTGAACCTAGTTGGGATCCAGAGTATCCAAACATCATGTATACAAATCCCAACCCTAGACCTCAACCTAGGCAATTAAGACCCCCATTCCCTAGAGGACCATGCTATAGATGTCACGGAGATCACCTCATTCCTGATTGGCCAATGCCTGCCCCCACACAACCCCAATCACTGACAATTCAAGGCTTTTGTCAAGATTGCGAGAAGGAGCATCTCTTAAGAGACTGCCCAAAGAACCCTAGTAATATGCCAAAAATCACTCCTATCAATGTCATTGGGTTAGTAATAGACTCTACAGGAAGTGTAACGTCCACTGCACCAGTGCAAGTGGTCATGAAAGCTCAGGCATTGCACCAAAGTCAAGGTGTAGGCCAAGAAAAGAGTGCCGAGGTTATTGAAACTGAGAGCATAGCCAAGAAACGGACAAGAGCATGGAAAGATAGCCGAGAGAGAATGAAAAGACAATGGTCTAAGAAGATAAGCAAATTAGAAGAGAGCATAAGAGAAATAAAAGCCAAAATTGTTGAGCTCACCTCTCAAACAAACTCTCACATACCACCACTACCTTCATCCCTATCACCATCTTTCAACCCACCTCATACAATCCCACCACCCCCTAGAGTAGGATCAGTATTAGGTTACTCCACTCTAGAAGACATAGACATGATGCTTAAGGCATATCAGGCTAGAATCCAAGAAGGGCCAAACGTGACAGATCACGACAAGTGCCATGACTTCAGATGCCAAACCCTCAAAACAAAATCCATACACTTATAATGATAATTATGCTGCCAGGATCAAAGAAGAGATAGATCGTCTGGTGGAAGTTGGATTTATCTATGAAATTGAGCACACTGAGTGGGAATCGCCCATCATAGTGGTGCACAATCAGGTAGCCATAGCTCCCGAAGAACAGCATAAGATGGCTTTTGCCATAGAGTGGTGCATATTTGCTTTTTGGGTAATGCCATTTGGAATTACCAATGCGCCTGCCACCTTTCAGAGGCTGATGTGCCATGTATTCAAAGAGTTCCTGAGGAAAAACTTGGAAGTCTATGTTGATGATCTCTGTGCCCATTCCAACATTAGACAAATACATATACCTGAACTTAGGCAAATCTTTGACAAATGTAGAAAATATCAAGTTTGCCTGAACCTTGAAAAGTGTGTTTTCATGGTCAGGCAAGGCACAATTCTAGGACACAAAGTGTCAAAGAATGGCATATCCACTGACGAAGAGAAAGTGAGATCGATCGTAGAACTACCTAGGCCAAAGAATGTCAAGGAAGTGCAAGCTTTCATGGGGCATTGTGGCTATTACCGATGTTTTATACACATGTATGCCATCATTGCACAGCCTCTGTACGGACTTTTGACCAATTTCGAGTGGACTGAGGAATGTGAGAACTCCTTCAATGAGCTTAAACGATGATTATGTTCAGCGCCAATCTTGACTACACCAGATTGGAATAAGCCCTTCCATGTGCATGTGGATGCATCGAATTATGCCATAGGATGTGTGCTTGCACAACCTACCGGTGAGGGTAATATGGATCTTCCAATTGCCTATGCTAGTAGACAGTTGAATGCAGCTGAACGAAACTATACCACCATTGAACGAGGAGGATTAGGCATGGTATATGCGGTTAAGAAGTTTAGACACTATTTACTTGCAAATAAGGTGAAATTTTTTACTGACCATCAGGCATTGTTGTACTTAGTGAACAAGCCATGCATTATAGGCAGATTAGTAAGATGGTTCCTCTTGCTAATGTTGTGGTGAGGAAAGGTAAGAATCACTTGAGAGCGGACCATCTCTCTAGGCTCACATCTGGAGAGGCCCCACAAGGAGTATCAGATGACCTTCCTGATGCTTACTTGTTTAATTTGGAAGTTGTATCTCAGTGGGCTAAGACATTAGTGCCAGTATTGACATACGGGCCTAAACATCCAGTCGTAAACACTCAAGATAGGGAGGTAGTAAAAGCCCAAAAATACCATATCATGGCACGGAGTATGTACAAGCATACAGATCAAGGAATATTAGCCTGCTATGTGGAAGAGGATGAGTACGCAAAATGGTTGCAATTAGCACATGTAGGTGCATTAGAGCAACATTACTCAAGGCAGTGAACCCTATAGACACTAAGGAGACTTGGAGTGCATTGGCCGATTATGGAAGCGGATGTCCATAAGTTGTGTAAAGAATGCCCAGTTTGTCGTATTAAACCACCTATGGAGCACGCTACATTGTACCAGGCGTCTTTAATACGAGATTGGAGTGAACCATTGGTAGCCTTCCTAAGGACGAAAACGTTCCCTCAAGATATGACATTGGCGAGACAAAGAAGTCTAGAACACAAAGCCCTAGATTAGTCACTCATTGGTGATAATGTATACAAGAGGGGTAAAGATGATTACCTCAGATTATGTGTCCATGAGAGCGAATATCTTAAGATCTTGGAAACTGCTTTTTAGGGTGTAGCAAGAGGACACTTTAGACCAGATCGGGTGATCAAGGCAATCCTATTTGCAGGATTAGGGTGGCCAACCCTTCATATGGACACACATACCTATGTGAAGAGGTGTGATGTTTGCCAACGAACTCAGTATCCTATACGCAAAGATGAGATGCCTCTGAAACCTATGATGGGTGGAAATGCATTCTCTAAGTGGGGAATAGAATTTTAGGACCTATTAATCCCCCAGCTAAGGGTTCACATGCTGAATATATCATTGTGGCCACAGACTATTTAACCAAGTGGGTAGAAGTGAAAGCCACAATAAAGAACGATGCTCAAACGACAGCTAAGTTCTTATTTGAGAATGTGTTCACTAGATAGAGGCTACCTATCGAGCTAGTAAGTGATAGAGGCACCCACTTATTGAATGAAGTTATTGAAAATCTACTCCAAGAATTCTTGTTAATACATAAGAAGTCTGCCCCCTATCATCCACAAGCTAATGGGCAAGCTGAAAGCACAAATAAGATTCTCTGCAATGTACTAAAAAAATTAGTGAATAATAAATGCTCTGATTGGGACAAACAGCTACACCATGCTATTTGGGCATACAGAGTTGCCTAAAAAATGGTACTCCAAGCCACACCCTTTTAGATGATATTTGGCCAGAATGAAGTGCTCCCATTAGACTTCTTGATACCTACACTAAGGGTAGCACAGGAGTATGATTGGACGGGTCATGAACTCTCTTCGAGGATTTTTTATCTTAAATGATTAGGTGAAACAGGATTGAGAGCTGCAGCAGGAATTTATGCAGCCAAGAAGAGGCAAAAAGCATATTTCGATGCACATGTGAAGGATAAGGGCTTAAAAGTAGGAGACATAGTCCAAGTCTACACCTTGAAGCAACATGCACGGAAATTAAAGAAGAGAGGCTATGGACCCATGATTATCAATAGGATCTCCACAAGTGGAGCAGTTCTATTAGCTACACTGGAAGGTGATGTTCTTCCTAGTTACATTAGCGGATGCAGAGTCAAATTATACTAGGAGCCCCTAATGTAGATATTAAATCGACTCAATACTGCAAAGAAACGTAAAGAAGAGGAAAAGCAAATTTGAGAAGAGGCACAGGCAGAAGCATTGGAACGCATCCGAAGAATGAAGTTGAGAAGACAGGGTAGAGATCAGTCTAGGATAGATGCCTATGCAGCTCAAGGATATCAGATGGCTATGTGTGAAGTTTCACGTATTAGCTCTCATATGTCCTTTTGTGACGTTAGAGATAGGGCAAGGAACGAGTGCAAGGACTCTAAGAGCCTTGATTGACTCAGGTGCAGCCACTAATGCTGTTAAACTTTCTTATTGTCGAGAAGTGAACTTAAATGTCCATCTTGTGGAACCATATCTCCTCGGATTGGGAGGTGTGGAAACCCCTTGCATGGGTGAGGTGGGACCTCCCCTCTACATTCAAGATGTTTTACTGACAGTTAAAGTACTAGTGTGTCAAGATGAGGATCTCACTGAGCCTCTTGTCTTGGGTCAAGAATGGATCTATGATCATGCAGTCAACCTAAACCTAAGAAGTGGACTTCTTCAAGTCTGGGTAAATTAGAACCGCATTACACTTGCATTAGAGAATGAAGCACTCAAGGAACTAGGAAAGGCACAAACTCCTGGTCCTTCCAGGGGTACACATGAAGATGACGATGCTATTCTTGTCCAGAACTATGTGATGCGAGGGATGATTGTCTCAACAAAGAAGTCAAGGATACGACGGAACTGCCTTCTTTTCCAAAAGCCACAGGGATGCAGCAACCAAACGTGGATCAAATGCAGAAGAAGCAGACGACTTATGCTCGAAGCCAAAAGAAAATACGAAGCACGGTGTCTCAACCATCAAAACAAGTGTGGGTGCAGAAAGGCGACCAACCTGTTGCGGTCCAGTCACAACCACTGGGTTAGGTTCATATTAGTGGGCAACAATAGGACACTAATAAGAAGTCTTTCAAAAAAATCTTCCACTAAAGTGAAGTCTATCTGGGTACCCAAGAAGACGATGAAGGCTGACCCACAATCAAGACAAATTTGGGTGCCTAAGGCTTGCTTGCGGGCTCAAATAGCTACACACAAATCACACCAAGTACAACATGGTTCACTCACTCGAACAGCTGATACTCACTCTTATTCAACACGCACGAACACATATTTTCCCATGAGCATGAGCAGAATCACTTGTAAACGAGTCCCTAAAAAGCCTCATTCCCAAGTATACACTCTTACAAAGCCCTCCACGGTCTCCAAAAAATCGAAATCAAAAGCCATCCACTGTGTTTGGCTGCCCAAAGCTTGCAATAAACCCTTCGACCCCCATTTATAAATTCATATCCACTTACTAACTGCATCATTCTCACACTACATCCTTCCATTGAGCTCATAGGATTATTCATTCACTAACTACACACACAATCACCGAGCACTCACTGACCCATGAACCTCATGTTAATTTTGTAACAGGGACAAAAATCGTTCTATCTTGTCCATTACAATGTTAACACATGCTTCTATATTCTCATAGAACCAGCAAACAAGAAGTAACATGGCAGAAGCAGGAGGTACCAGTTCACAGGCCGGGTCCAGTGCCCAGATAGTGGACATTGAAACCCTCCTCCTCGAACCACAACTCACCGAGAGGCCTCAAGAACTTAGAGCTGTGCATGTACTTCCCATTCAGGACCCTACGCAGGGATACACTTCTCAAGTGGGGAAACATGCACATTGGTTCAGTGATGTCGCAGGACCATTGGGAGAAGGCACCTACTTTTGGGAGGCAGAAATTGAGTTTAATGGCAAATGGGGAAGATACCATTTCTTCACCCCTGAATTCAAGAAGTACCAGAATGTAGAAGTAATGCGATCTATATGGACCAAAGCAAGCTTGGATAGCTACTTCCGGGCACTCCTACCTAAGATAGATTTCTTGCGTTGCTCCTATCTGATCAGTACCATCACCGCGAGTAGAGCCAAGGGAGGCGATAGCACCTTTGTGCTTCCCTCATTGATGCCTGGCCATGAACTAAAGAGATTCAAGCTTACCCTCAACCTAGTACGGGAGGGCTTGGATATGCATGGCATGCATATTCCTACAGAGAAGGAAACATTGATCCCTAGAAGAATGAAACACAAAGATCTTAACAAGTTAAAGGATATGGTTGCTATGACACCTACCATTGCCCTCCACCTACAAACGATCATGCAACACTTCGCCTTCCCCGCCCAAGAATGCTTCACTAGGCCACCAAAAAGAATCTGGTTCAGCTTGTACTTGGCGGAGACAGAGGATCTCACAATCAATTTACCACACTGGATCATAGATCAAATCCACCTAGCACATCAATGATGGAATAAGAAATAGAAGAACGTGCTTCATGGGTGTTGTGCGTTGACAAAAATAATTTATAGGTGCTTAGCTTATGACGTGCCTATTCAAAGGGCACTAGTGTGGTCCAGAGCTCAGGAATTCTAGTGACGGCTATCAAGAGAAGGACCCCTATCGAAGAAAATGAGAGGCTCTATCCAATTACCGTGTGCCCAAACAAGGGGAGCCACCACCACACCAGAGGTAACCCCTCCACAAATGCTACGTGTCTGACCGTTTATGATTCACTTACCCTGACAAAGTGCAAAAGGACCAAATCTAGTTTTCCCTCCGATCCCCTCTCACCTGGAGTTCCCACAGGGCTACACCCTGGCTGATCTAACGGATGAAGAAATCGCTAGGATGATTAATGAGTCTAACCTTGATACAGAAGCAGAGCAGACCCAAGGACCCAACCCACTACAACAACTTTAGCCCCGACCCAACCGGAAGTAGTAGACGTAGAGGAAGATGAAGAAGAGACTGAAGAGGAAGCAGATGAGGAACATGATCAAGAATACGAAGAAACTTCAGAACTAGCAAGTGCCCCAGCCTATTCGGCACAAATAAAAAGATTGTATGAAACCATGAAGCGAGTCTAGGAACATCACAAACTGTCCCTCGAAACAGGAAAGGTGCTAATGAGCCAAATGTTAGGAGAGGAAGGCGTGGATGAAATGTTTATTGAATCCATGAACCTGCACGCGGACACGGTGGGCTTGGATGAAGCCATTCATTCAGCTATGGCTTATATTCATCGCTTTGAGAAACGGGTGCCTACCCGCCCCATGCACTCCGGCAAGCAGATTCACATGAATGTATCGGCACCAGGAGACACTACACATATAGAGGAACATCACGAGGCACCACCATCACCACCCTCACCACCTCTCACTACAGACTTCACTTCACCACACGACACTACCACCCCAACTTCAACACTCACCACATATGTCATGGGGATTCCTATCCTACTAGGCACCCAATTTGGAGGGATCACAATGCCCACATTTACAACAATATTCACGAACATCACATCCACCCCACCCACGGTCCCCATCTACACATTCACCCACACTTTTGACACCATGGAAACATCACCAGCCACAGCACCACTCCCTCCCCTCTCTCTAGCACCATCTCCCATACCTCCTCCAGCCACATCACCCCTCGTGTCCACTTCATTCAACCCCTCGTGTCCACTTCATTCACTATCCCTTTCCCCCTCCCCATTCCCCTTGCATCCTCCACATTCCCTGCATTCATAAATGTAAATAACATGTTTTCTACATTACATCAGTGTGTACATCAGTTGCAGACAGAATACCAAACCTTGGAGGATCGACATCACCAAATAACTACGGATCATGAGCAACTACAAAAGAGGCTTGCAGCTTTGGAAGCAGAAAATACCGACCTAAATCAACGCTACACTACGCTCGAGCACGCTCACCAGACCCTTTTGGAAGCTCCCTAGCCATCTGATTCCAATGAAGTTAAAAAACTAATAGCTCTACTAGAACTTTATCAGTCATAACATGTTAAAAGTCGTTGCAACCTGACCTTACTCAGAAAGCACATGGCCACTGCCCTCGAAGAGAACAAGCACTTGCAAAGGAAGAACGACAAAAATTAAGAGGCAGCCATGGAGGATTCCCCCCAAGAGATCGACCTCGAAAGATTCAAAGTTGTTCCATCCGACACTATGAAGACAATTCTAGAAAGCTATCCGGATCTACTGGAAGTGCATGATGAGTTGGGCAAAGAATGAGATACTCTCCGTCAACAGCTAACGATGCAGGAAGCCCAACCCAAGATCACTGATTCTACCACCACTACAGGAGCGGTAAATGCACTGAGAGAACAGGTCGCGGAGTTGCAAAGCAAGCTACTCCAATATGAAAGACAACCCTCCCCAATCATCGAGCAGAAGAATTGGTACCCATAGAAGTGGATGAATCATATGAAGAGCCATATGTTCCTATGCCAATGTCGGGTGGCCAGCAAACCTCTGAGGGATTGGACAGACTAGAGGTAGAAGCCCCAGAATGGATGCAGAAACTTGAAAAAACCGCCAATATACATGATGAGCGAGTTGCGGTCCATATCGAGTCCATAACCAAGATTGAGGACACCATTATCAAATCAGAATATTTCCAAAGTATGTCTCATCACAGATGGATAGGCACCAAGGATGATCAGTATGTGCCATATTGTGTACTCTTGGCAGATTACAACGCGGAAATTCAATGACGATGTGGCAAGGCTCCAACCTTTGCCACACAATTCAGCCCTGATGATATCCCTGAGAGCGCCAAACAAAGGTCAATTCATCAACCTACTTGGAGTCTACGACTCTTAGAAACTTACCCTAAGATGGTTCGAACTTGGAATAACATGCCACTTTTCATTAAGTATAATCCATGTTATGCTCCCATACTCAGAAGACGCACATGGCCTGAGTTTGCCATCACTGTGAAGAATGTTAAAGGCTATGCAAAGTGGCTCAATTACGTATACCTGGCACCACCATGGGGACAAGCTACAGTGGGCTACATACTCTCTACCATCTGCCACTAGGGAGTCAGAATGGAAAACATCCCAAATGTAATGGCTCAAATGTGCATAAAGATATTCGAGTTGATGCTGGTAACCTTCGAAACCTTCAAAAATATTAAACATCCACATTTCTGAGGTGTCGGATTCATGGCAGGTAACCTTGACTTGGTCTAGGATATGAGTACAACACCCTCCATCCAGGTGATATATGCATGGCATGCACATATTAAATACCTCCCTGCTTGCTACAAGCAAACATTTGAAGAGATATTCATCACGGGGTTCTGGGAATACCACTCTGAAGTCTTTGTTCCCAGACCCTCCCACCTACTCCACCTCTTTGCATTGGAGCGAACATTACATTGAGAACAATTGTGTGTGCCACATCCGGACGTTCCAGGTCCAGTGGATTGGGATGCCCTCCTAACAGACTTAGCACAAGGGCTGCGGCTGGAAGAACACCACCTAGCTTCAGACGTGGTTGAATTCTATGTCAAACTCTCAGCCAAACAATGGTCTGTCAGAGATGACAGATGCGAGAGAGGGGGGGTGTTGGAAGCAGTCAACGCACCCAAGGACTCACAAGACAAGGAAGCCAAAGAAGGGAGCCAGAGCGGAGAGAAGGCACAAGCAGACAAATTAGTCAACGAAGATCTGGCAAGTAGGCCATTCAAATTTTTCCAAATCAACATCCTCATAACAGTGATTCTCATCACGAAAACTCATTCTAAATACCATTTCACCTTTTTGTAACTCCATTTTGTGAAAGCCGAGGAGTCCTCGAGCTTCAGTATTAGAAGTATCATCGCACCAATTTTCATGATTTTAGACTTCGTTTGAACCCTCAAATAGACCCTAGAACCTAATTTTTAACTAGGCCGAACACTAGGTCTCGATAGGGCCAAAAAGTAATCCAAAACTATAAATAGAGCTAGAGAGCTCATTTTGGGGGAGCTTGTGGTAGAAATTCAACTTGGAAGAGCACTTTTGAGTAATCTAAAAGAACTCCATTGTCTCTCTCTTTGTTCTTGCCGTGTGTGCACGTGTGTGTGTATGTGTGTGCATGTTAGTGTGCTTCTTACTCACACTTTTGTGCCATCACTTGTTCGAGGTCTTCATACCATCCTCACCTTTTCTCGGATTGACATTAAAGGGGGTGCTACTCATCATTGAGCTATAGGGGGGAAGAGATGTCATGATTTGATTAGAGAAAGGGGAACATATGAACACAAGAAAATCGCATGAACATGAATGATGAGGACAAAAGAAACCATTTACATGAATCAATTTGATAAGGAAGAATGGTCCAAAAATATGGAGCTTCTTAAACACTTTCCAAATTTATATCACATTCATAGGTTTTTTTGAATGGAATGAATGTATGATGACAAAAGAAACTAAAAACACACACATGAATCAGTCACGAAAGGAAGAATGGTCCAAGAATGGAGCTTCTTATACACTTTCAAAACAAAACATATGCATGGGTATTTGTGGGTGTTATGAATGCATCAAAGATGTCAAAGGGAGTTCACATGCAAACTTTGGAAGAAATCAAGCAAATCTAGGGTAGCGGTGTGGGCGAGATTTGAACACCAAGCCTGAAAATCACTTGATAATGATAATAAAGGACACAGATATTTTGTGAAAGGAAAGCCCATTTGACAACATCAAGAATAGGCATTAATGTATTTGGGACGGTAGTGCTCGTAGCTACAGAATTGTTTCATTGAGAGGGAAAGAGATGTATGCAGCCAAAAGCCAGTTTCTTGAAGTGATTCATGGTCGTGTGAATGAGGTTATAGCTGGGGCTTTGAGATGGCTGGATTATGCAATTCCTTTGTTCGTACGTGTAGATACCATCTTGAGTAGTGCTTAGTTTATAGCAAAGCAAAGAAATCATACCCCTCGTTGGACACTACAGATAAGCAGTGTGCATGGTCAAAAATCTTCCTTTACATTTTGTTGGTTCAATAGCAATTTCGTTTCCTAATTTGAGAGATCTCAGGATCAACCGTTTGTGTTGCGTCGAACTCTCGGGAGGCAGAGATGAAGAGGGAAAGTACTGCGTGATTTAGAAGGAAGGAAGGGTTATGACGAAGCATGGAAGGAACGCGTGCTGAAAGGGCTTCTAATATTAGAAAGGGAAGACAACAGTACAACAGTGGGGGGGGGGGGATTTTTCGTTTTTTCTCTGCTTTATCTACGTCTTAAGTCTCAAGGTTCAAGCATGGGGAAAAGGGCCTGGTCTATTCAGAGACATGGGGAAAAAGAAGATTTCGTCTCTTCAGAGACAAAGGAGAGTGTTCTAGGTATGGAGGCAGTGTCAGCTAAAGCACTCTGAGTTTAGAAGGTTCCTTTCACCGTAGTACATCTGTGGTAGGAGCTTGTCGTGGATAAGAGGAGATCGATAGAAGGACTTCTCTAAGCGTGCTACAGGTAGAAGAGGATAGACAAGAAGACCATTAGCAGAGGGGAGAGGAAGGATCTGAAGATCATTTATGTTCAGGACTACTAGCTCGAAGGTACAGTGACTGAAATGGACCCACTCCCAAAAAACTCAGAAACCCCAAAGCTGAAGGATCTGCTAGTAAAGCTTCATATTCAAGTCTGAATGTGAAGTTTCATTGGTCTTTTTCGTGGGCATGTATTACGTTGGCACTATCAACTCCATGTGAGAAAGAATTCTAGCAAGGCATTTTGGAAAAAGAGAACTCCATGCTACAGATCAATGTTGAAGTTCTCACAGTTTTGAAGAAACTTAGGGAAATCCAACAAGAAGTCATTCCCAGAAGAGGAGAGAGGGGTAAAGACTTCGAAAAGGTCAGAATAACTAATGGCAGTTCGTGGACTTGCTCCTTCGAGTTTGTGAGGAGTAGCACACTGTTGAATGTGTCACATCATTTGATCAAGAGAAGGGTGATGCAAAAAGACTGAGGGATTATGTATTAATGCTGAAAAGAAGAAATTTGATAAAGGAGGATTCACACCATCCTATAAAGAAGGTTTCGAAAGTGCTTCTTTAGAGTTCAATCAGATTAAATCTCCTCTTGCATATGGAAAGGATTCTCTTCCACGCATATCTCTTGCTACGATTGAAGCCAATAAAAAAGAAATAGATTAAATTTAGAGTGAGGCTTATCCATGAAGCCTGCATAACCAGGAAATGTGCTCTCGCAGCACCTCTAGGTGCAGAATCACCAGATCGTTGAAATATCAAGAAAACCCATGACTGCTATATCTTCATGTCATATTAAGTTGTTTATAATGGGAGACGGTAGTACATGCTGCACGCCTTCCTTCGTTATCTAGAGCACAGCTCTTTACTCTTATGATTGACATACCTGAATATTTTGGTAGACTTGTGCTTATCTTTAAATTTCTTTGCACTTGACTTTTACAGCTACGTTTTTTTTACTTCTAATAGGATGGTATGTATATACTGCTACACTACTGAATCATCTTCCGTATCTACTAAGGTTGTTCATATTCATGATTAAAGAAGGTAACAGACAATGATATTTCTTTGTACGATAACCTCGAGCGGCCGTTTCCACAAATAGATCTAAAGTAGAAGATGGTTATAGCTTGAGTTATGGCGAGCACTACTATGTGAGTTTGGAACAAACGCTTAGTTTATGTGTTTTCCTTACGTCGATGTGTGGAACCATCTTGCACGTTGAAAATCTTCACGAGAAAAAGATTGTTATGGAAAGAATGAAGAAATTGGTTCGAATTTCTACCTGGATTATGACTACATTAAGTGTAAATCAATAACGTGGTACCATAGTTAGGTTTGAAGATAAAACATTCTTGCCTATGTCTCACAAGAAATGCAAACTGAAGCATTGGATGTATGTGAAAATGAAAAGAGTATATTTCTTCTTGCCATATGACCAAATCTGTTCTCATAACCAGAGTCGAATAGGTTAAGCCTTATCATCTTTATTACTCGAAATGAAGCGGCTCTTCTTGACTATAGCCCTTTGGAACTCTCATGAAGAATCGGATGATTATACTTTCGTACCCATAAAAGCACCGATCAATGCTTGACGATTATAGGAGCTCTAAATGAAGCAACGCTTTTCGATTCAATATTATAATAATCATCACGTCAACCTCACCTCAAATTCCCAAGTCCTAGAGTTAATAAAGTATGATAACTAATGAAATGAAATGAGCTGTATTTTCTTCTTTCAAGGAGTTGTCTACGCTTTTACCCTTTTGTGTCTACGCTTTTACCCTTTTGTTAAAGAACCCTTGTTACAATACTCACACGGAGAAATGTATTGGTTTTTCCCATGATTTGAGTTCAAGATATAAGCCTTTCTTCCCATGTCCAAGAGAAACCAATAGCATCGAAAAGTAAAGTTCTCCTCATGTCATTTTACCCTCCTTCCTAAGAAAACCGCTACAGCAGTCAAAGCTGGTCAAATTTTGGAAATTAGGGCAAAAATTTCAATATCTCCAAATCACATGAAAATTCATATATTTGTAAAGCCTATCAAAGGCAGTCTATAGCCCAAATGTCACATGTAAATGGATTTTCTAGCACATTGATATGCCATGTGCATTTTGAAAAAATATAATTTTTCCACTTAGACTCTACAAAATCTTGTATAGGAATTTCTGTTAGCCATATGGTTTGGCATGTATAAAGATCATAGGTGGCTACATATTTGTACAAATTTTCAAGGCTATCAGAACTTCCTAGAGAGGTTCACAATGTTTAGCTATCAGAATGCTTAGCTTGATGTTTCACAATATTCATGTATATGTTTATCATAACAAGATCTTCTAATTCATGTCTCATGTCTCTTATCTCTTTGTCTCTTCTATGTTTTTACATGTTACCTTCTATCTCTTTCTATGTGTGAGAAAGGCTCCACAGTATTGCGTTGAACCAGTGAGGATGATCCATTAAGGTTGAGAGAATAATTTTCTTTTCATTCATAAACTATGACCCATGTGCATTCATACCACCCACAAACACCCATGCATATGTTTGAGTTTTGAAAGTGTATAAGAAGTTCCATTCTTGGACCATTCTTCCTTTCGTGACTGATTGCATCCTAAGCCAATTGAAGTAGGAGATTGGGTGCTCACTTATGATAGTACATTTGACTCTCAATATGATGCACGCAAAAAGCTCACTCAACGGTGGTTTGGGCCATACATTGTAACAAATCTCAACAACAATGGTACGTATGATGTTGAGAAAAGGGGAGCAACAAACCCTAACCGTCTCACATGGAAGTGAGAGGTTTCTCCAAGTTGGGGCAAAGAATGAGAGGAGAGGTTCACCCACGCTCATGGAGCAATGGCAACAATGGCCAACGTCACAAGGAGCAAAGGGGAACATCCTCCCAACCATGCACACACACATGCAAATCCATACACCAAGACCAACGCCATTGCACACAAGGAGGCAAGAGAGTAACAAATGACACCTTCTTCCATTACCAAAATGGAGGCCAAGGCCATGGCCAAGGGACCTCCTCTTTACAAGAAATAGCCTCTATTTATAGGCTCAATACAATTCCCCATGTGCTCCTTTTGACTAGTCAAAAAGGAGCACATGCCTAACTTCCATATTTCAAAAAGATCTTTTCTAACAACCAAATCTCCCAAGGAAGAAGAATACGTGTGCGTGGAGATTTTTCTAGCCTTCTTGACAAAGGTGAGCATTTACAACTAGGCTCCATAGCTTTAGTTTATGAGAAATATTAAAAAGTGTCTAGGGGAGGGTTCTTATGTGAAATCCTAAATAGATACAAAAAGAGATATTATTTTGGTCTAGGGAGGGTTTCTATGCACAATTGTGGGTATGTGCATACCCTACAACCCAACACTCTCCCCCCCCTAGACTTTGTCGTCCTCGACAAAGCTAAGAGGAAAGGATCATACACAACAGAACTGGTTCAATCTTGAGTTCTTCAATTCTGAGAAGCTCCAGGTCTGCAAATCTTCCATTCTGCAGTTTGCAGTCTTCAAGTCTTCATACTCTTCATTGATCTTCAACACCTCAATCTTCAATCTTCCAAATCTGCAATACTGCAGGTCCTCAGTCCATCCTCAATATGCAAATCTTCAGTCTTTATAGCTGGGCGACACAATCCCCTTGGGGGGCAGTCAGCCCAGTCATTCCTCCCATTGTGCAGTCCTTTGTAAGGCTGGAAATGCCTTCTTCAACAGCTCCCAAACCTGAAATAAAATACAAAAAGCAAGTAGACTGCATCTAGTAATGTGATAAACATTCACTTCAACTTTAGTTTCCACATCAGGGGCATCCTCATCTACAAGACTTTTCTTCTAGAGAGACATCCTCTTGAAGATCTATCTTGCCATGGTGTGTATATTAGGCATAGCTACCCTTATATGGTAATGATAGAAGTTATCATGGTTAGACATGAAGATCGTCATAATCGTGCAAAAAATTAGCTCCAAAGAGTCCATGGCCTTCTAGTTCTCAAAAAAAGCTTGTACTAGCATGTTTCATTTTAAAAAAAAGTCAATTATTTGTAGTATCTGAAGAAAATAGGATGGACATGCATACAGTAAGCATATGATTTAATTCTCATGCACCGATGTCCAAAGAATAGAAAGCATCAATTATTCTCTCCCAAGTATGTGAACTGCACGGCCAAAGTATGAACCCGAAACACCCACTGGTGATGATGACATTAACAAGGATCAAAAGTAAGATTGGTGTAGTCCTAGGCAGAATTCCAGTTGGCCAATGTTGACCTATGAGCCCCAAATAACCCCCCAATCTTAGCATCCAAATATATTTATCTGTCAAATGCCTATTGTAAATAACACGCTGCAAGATCTTATGGAGAAGAAAACTCAAGGGATCCTTAACTCATTCTAAAGTATAAACCAAGGAACATCTCTTGGGAATTTCTAGCCTTTTAGCCAGCAATGAGAATACTTCCCATCTATCATGCCATCTATTATAAGACTTAAAGCATTTACTTATTGAAGAACAATGCACCTGGTACATCTGAAAATAGATTCATTAGCGCATCACGAAGCAAATTATTTCAGAATTGAAAATAAACATGTAGGCCATGTATCTACAGAAGAAGCGCTGACAGTTTTATGCTACTATTCGTACCAAGTTTCTCCCAAAACTGGTATGCTCCCATCCCACAGGGGTCAGTCACATATTCAAAATGATCAAACCTGAGTATTAAAGAAACACATCATTCACAAGAGAGCATCTATAGGAGACAAAAGGATCAATGCTAAGTTCTACAAGTATTGGCCTACACTGCATTAAGTGACATTGTAAAACCAGAGTTTCCTCCCTGGCAAAAAACAAGCATTCACACCTGTATGACAGTGTTTCCAGCCTTCATGCATTTCTGGTCTTTCTAGATAGCAATGAGCATGATCCCACTGTGCATCTTATGCATTCAAGCTTCACTCTGAGTTACTTCACAGGGTCCCAAGGATCATCTAGGTTTCTTAATGGCTCTATCCAGGGTGGTGTTTCAACAATTGTGATGATTCAGAAAGAGTAACCAGGTTCTGTCGATCTGGTATGCGACAAGAAAACAGAGTAACAAGAAGTGTAAGCGCTGATGTGTTGACTCTTCTTGTCATTTTGAACCTCCCTTACATGTTGAAAGCCATTTGAAGCTATGGAATCTCCACTGTAGATGACGCTTGAATCCTGCCACTGACTTCAAAGTTACTGTTTGTAGAAGCATGAAACTTGATGTGGGCATCTGTCTTTGGAGACCTGCTATGAACAATTGAGGTGACACCCAATATATTTGAAAATATTCTAGGACTGGTTTAGACAGTGCATGCATGCTCTTTGAGCAGTGGATATCCTTCCGAACCTCTATCATAGGGACCATCATGCGATTAAAAGAAAAGGGGGGGGGAGGGGGGGCTGGAATCCAAAACATTATCTTGTGTGCAATCCTAACCCCTGTGACCCGATACTTAAGGATTCATGTGCCATTCAAGATAGTTCATATCACCACTTCATCGTCAGGTTTCGAAGGGAGTTTCGTCATCCAGAGTAATGTTCCTCTATCTCCCTTTCATAGGAAAAAAATCAACACTTGGCATGTCAAGGCAAACACAGACAAGTGATACAACGAATCACAACAATTGATAGTCAAAGAAATATGTAATTAAGATGTATTTAACTCAATATGCCTTGAGCGATGTCCCGGGTATCACTGGTGACACGGAAGAGTAGGGGAAACTAATCAGACTTTACACTAGAAACAGTCAACCATCATGAAGAAATAACCTTTATCACAAGATTGCAAGTGGCCAGAACAATTAGTCATCGTAGTCATAGCTTTTGGATCGTTAGGCACAATGTTAGTTGTTAGAATATTCACCAAAGCTCAGAGACCAAAACCTTATAATGCAATAACACCTTTGAGGTGACAAAAAGGATCAGCACATCTAATAGAGATAGAGAAAGGCATACATCAATTCGCAAATGGCACACAATGTTACAAATTCAGAAGTGTACATGAGGGGCATAACTCAATTCCATATTTGAAGCACAAGGGGTACATTGACAAGCACTAGAAACTTATGCATATTGTGAACCAAAAAAAGGAGGAGTATGCCTTATCCCTAACCGCAATCCAGGCGAGGAAATAATCCATACTCCATAGTGCGAAAAGTAAAAACACATGATTAATCAAGCACAGGCCAAGAACACATGATAGAGAGGTCAATGTGTGCTGCAAGACATAACTCTAGTTGTTCGAATATCATGCAAACCCCATCAGTGCGAATAAGACACAAAGTGATCCCAACAACTCCACCGTCTATCACAGATATTAGGCTAGTTTATATGTGGAGGGTCAGATAGAGTTATAACAGAATAAGCAGGCATCGACAAATGGATTCCGCATGCAAAAGAACTTCCCTGATTCAAAGCATTGATGCATGTAACCAAGATTGACTTAATCTAACACAATAGCAACCATCAAGCATAATGTGTAGAAATTTCTTCCACCCCAAGCAACAACACGGACCACCAAGCCTAATAGATTCAGTGCCCCAGTCGTTTTCACCCAATGAGTCTTTGCCATTGATGCAGCACTGATGAAGAATAGATAGAGCACAAACACTGATGTTCAGTGATCATGAGAAAGAAACCAAGAATGGCTGGTTGCCTGGTCCTGAGTCTGAGGAACCGACGGAGAAGCAAAAGCCCGACCGTAGTAGTTCTGCAAAGAAATTATTTAGACATGAGTTTATGAACAGTCCAGCATACCATACAGGAGAGCAATGAGCGGACACACAGGTGGATGCCATCAGTCATCGGATTGCTCAGAGTTTCCCATCGCAAGAATTAGAACGAGCACCCCTGCGTCTTCAAGGAGGAGGCAGCAACGACCATGGTGGCTAACAGAGATAGAAGTGGGGAGGACCCGACTCAATCTTCCACTAACACCCAAAGCACATGTGGAGACGCAAAATCCCATCCCCGCAAGGGTGGGGTGCAGAAAATTACCACGACCCGAAAGTGAACCAGAACCACCACCACTTAAGCTGACAAAGCTCAACTTGACAAGAGAAGTCTGAGAGGGAGCAGATACACGGTCCCAACAACACAATAATGAGAGGCCAAGACTGAACTTTCACGGAAATGAGACTGAATGGCAGCACAAAGCAAGGTTCAACCATTCTTCACCTGTAGCAACTGGAATCCTCCCAATGAAGACTTACCGCACTAATATTAGAGGAAGCTCAACTCAAACTCCCATAATGGAAAAAGAAACGGCAACAGAAAATTGCTTTTGCCACAACGCATGCAAGGATAGCATGTGCGAATCCAGAGACAAGGCGAAGAAAGAGCCAAAGACATCAATCCTCCATTTATCACAGATTAAGCGTAGTAAGAGACATCACACACACCTTCATCCAACCCGGCCATAATGCGCATAGGGGGAGCTCGCGAACGAGCTCGACCCCATATAGACAATGAGACATGAATGGAGGGAAAGGTGTATCCTTACACCCGTGCAAGGGAAAGGGAGAAGGATGCAAGAGGGAGAATTACTCCTCCCACCTACCACTGTAAAAGTACCCAACTCTTGTCAACGTACCTGCTTTAGCATCAAAATTAAATGTCAAGATCGACTACAGTAAGGAGCAGAGGTGGGTATTTATGAATGACTGATGTAACACTCAAGAAAAGGGCAGCCGAGGCCATGGTGACCACCAAAGTTTCCTCATTCAGAGGTTTCACCCACCCCTACTCTCGAATCCAAAGAGGTTTTAGCACGCCTTCAAACAAAAATGGACAAACCTCACAATGACAACTCGGATTGTTTTATTATTATTTTTTTATTATTTTTTATTATCTGAAATGAGGAGGGGAAGGGGTCAGAAAGTGCTACCCCTCTCACCACCCCAAGCAATCACTCAAGAAAGAGGTGACTGTGGTGGAAAGTGGTGCCAAAATGAGTATGTGTATGTGGAAGTGTGAGAGAGAAATAGAGAAGGGGTAAGGAGGTGTTTTTGTGCAACAAACAGAAAAAATTAACCAAAACTACTCAAAAATTAAAAGAAGAGAGGTACCCTAGGCCAACCGAAGGCCACACATATTCATCCTTCTCCAAGTGTCAAGGTGCATCTCACGAAGTATGGACACGCAAACTTGGAAAAACCAACGGCTAAAGGCCGACGTCCCCGGCAACGGCGCCAAATTGTTGAGAAAAGGGGAGCAACAAACCCTAACCGCCTCACATGGAAGTGAGAGGTTTCTCCAAGTTGGGGCAAAGAATGAGAGGAGAGGTTCACCCACGCTCATGGAGCAATGGCAACAATGGCCAACGTTACAAGGAGCAAAGGGGAACATCCTCCCAACCATGCACACACACATGCAAATCCATACACCAAGACCAACGCCATTGCACACAAGGAGGCAAGAGAGTAACAAATGACACCTTCTTCCATTACCAAAATGGAGGCCAAGGCCATGGCCAAGGGACCTCCTCTTTACAAGAAATAGCCTCTATTTATAGGCTCAATACAATTCCCCATGTGCTCCTTTTGACTAGTCAAAAAGGAGCACATGCCTAACTTCCATATTTCAAAAAGATCTTTTCTAACAACCAAATCTCCCAAGGAAGAAGAATACGTGCGCGTGGAGATTCTTCTAGCCTTCTTGACAAAGGTGAGCATTTACAACTAGGCTCCATAGCTTTAGTTTATGAGAAATATTAAAAAGTGTCTAGGGGAGGGTTCTTATGTGAAATCCTAAATAGATACAAAAAGAGATATTATTTTGGTCTAGGGAGGGTTTCTATGCACAATTGTGGGTATGTGCATACCCTACAACCCAACATATGCTCTTTGTGAATTAAATGGTGTTGCACTAAAAACTTTGATTGCAAGTAAAAGGATAAAAATATTCAAGAAACGTGATAATGATGAGTACATTTTGGATGAGGACATTGAGGAAGATGACAACAATGAGGCCGATTCATAAAGAGGAGTATCCATGTTACAAAAATAAGAAATTAAAAATAAAGGGGAGAAAATATATATATATAAATAAAAATATCACTAATTTTTCACGTTCATGTTGCTTTGTTTTTTTTTTCAAGTTAATTCTATTTTTTTTCCATTCTTGTTTCATGCATGTTTGTTTTCAGTCTTTGCATTGCATTGCATATCCACATCACTTGAGTCAAAAAGGGCAAATGATGATTTCTCTACTTGTATAAAATTGTATCTTAAGTAGTAATTTATCTACTAAGAAATCGCTTTTAATCTAGGATTATGGAAAGATAGGCCATGTAGATTTGAGGTTTATTTTGGTGACATGACTTTCATATATAAACATGCATATGTATCCTATATTGAAAGCATAATTGTTGAAGTCCTAGCTCCTGTGTTGTGTAACAACCATCTACTAAGGACTAACTACCTAGCAAAACCACCAACGTGAAGAGAGAGCACATATCCTCCCATCCAGCTCCACCCATATATATACCTCAAGGCTAAGGGAGGAAATATTAGGAGAGCTTGCCAAGTGTCCTCTCCACATGAATTCTAATCCAAGGCCTTCTAACCTTGGAAATCACATGGAATCTCATGGCCTTCACATGGATTCTTAAAAGGACTTCTCCCAAGCTTGTACGTGCAAGTCTCAAGGCTTGAGAGTCCTCTTTAACGCCATACCCTTACGAACTATCAATCCTAAGGGTCAAAACCCTTCAATTTGGGAGTAAATAAATCCAAATAATTCAAGGGTTCAAACCACACTCTTGGAGACACTTTCCCAAGGGTTTCCCAATAGAATCCAAGGGTTCTCCAAGTGGTTTTGAACCGTCAAAACCCATGTCTTTGGCCAGTTTGACCCCTAGTTATACAACATTCTTTCCCCCTTTAACATTTTCGTCCTCGAAAATGTGTGTAGGTATAATATGTGAAGTATTCCCCCGTGCGCCATGATCTATTCTTTGAGCATGGTCATCTCTCTCTTTATATTCTTTTTCGGTAATCAGATAAAGGCTAATCCCTACCTTAATCTGAAAGGAAAGGAATCAAAACTGTTGCCCAAATCACTTTCTTTTATTCCACCTGAATGTACATGCATGCCTTGTACCTCTGGACTAGTGAAATGGGTGGACTTCTTTGGTGGTCTTTTTCTTTTGCACTTTCACAAACCTAGAGCTCCTTAAAATAATAAACTTCGGTACACTTTGTACTTCCATAGAATTTATAATTTTAGGAGTCTATGATAGAGATCCTATCTCTATCTTGAAAGGGCCAGAAACTAGATTCATCTTTCACTTTCAACAGAAAGAAGAGGAATCTCCCGATGTTCTGATCTTAACTTCTTCTTTTATAGTCCTTTTCAAATACAATTATACTTTATTTGTATTTTCTAGGACTAAGCTAAAGATATGAACTTAGCAAAGTGGGTCTAGTGAGTCCCTACCAAAACATGCTCAATAAAATTAGGAGAAATACTATCTTCTCATTCCTTGGCAACTTAGGTGGACTTAGTTCAATCATCCAGGTTTTCTTGAAACATAAAGCTCAAGTATTCCGAATGATAATATACCCATTCTACAAGTTCATGTCTACAAGGGGATCCCTATCTTGATCATGTTTGATTTTCCTTGGATTAATTCTCGAAATAGAGTTTAATCCTTTTGGAAGTTTTTAACATTCAAGACTTAGGTCTAAATATGACTTTAGGAATTGGAGTTATTTGGTAGACCATTCTCCTAAGTCTCTACCTTATTTGTTCGTCTTAGCTTAGCATGTTCTTCCAATGAGAATCAGTACTAACTATCTTGAACCAACTATGGTTTATGTAGTTATGTATACTAACCTCAAAGGTCACCAAAGCTTTCCAAAGAGAAAGAAATCTTAATTAATCAATTCCTTAAAATCCTCAAAATTGAGGAACAATACTTCATCAAGACACCCTCTAGATTTTCTATTGAGATGATTCAAGTTTTGCAGCTTAAGTTCCAAGGAATTGCAAGAAAGATACCTATTTCTAGGCATCATATCTCAGGTCTTGCTAGGAACATTCTTGAATCACTTGTTCTCACCGAAGATTCAAAAGAAGATCTTTTATAGATCATTCTTTCCTTCAAGGCTATTTTACTTGAATAGGCTTGGCTTACCTTTGGAGTTTAACTCCCAAAATTCTTTACCCTCTTACTTATCCAAATTTATTGTTCCACATAAAATTTGGCTATGCATTTTATGAAAAATGCATCTTCTTAAGAGGATAAAGGATAGCCTTTTCTAGGGTAAATGTCATGCTCATTCTATTTACCCTTTTGTTCATAAAACTAGGTGTATTAAATTGGTTAAAGGAGGTACATTTCTACACCTCATAATGAACCTAAGACCTTAATCTAAATGGTCTTATCTTTAAGGTTATCATGATGTTTCCTATCGGATCTTGAGCCTATTTTCTCTCTAGCCATCAGAGAAAAATCTCAATGGGAGTTAGTTCTCATTGTCCCATACCAGTGAGTTCTTTCTCCAATCTGTAGAACTACATTCTTAACCTTCTCACATTTTTTTGCCCTTATCTTTTCAATGCTTTTTGATCATTTACCATCATCATGAATTCCATCTTGGAACTCCTTGGTATCATTTTCATGA
The DNA here is from genome assembly GCA_020310875.1 of Ceratopteris richardii. Lineage (NCBI taxonomy): Eukaryota > Viridiplantae > Streptophyta > Polypodiopsida > Polypodiales > Pteridaceae > Ceratopteris > Ceratopteris richardii. The sequence goes on from CM035434.1 coordinate 49,879,504, forward strand.
GAGCAAAGACTAAGGTTTCTAATGTCAATTAATTCAAAGGTCTATTTAGGTTGACCTTTGAACTTTACTTGGTATTGAACTATAAAAAGCTTTGATCTTTTTGACCAATGGAGGCCTCTTGAATTATCCAACCATAAAAGGTTTGATATATTTGACCAAGTTAGGCCATTTGGCTTTCTCAAAATTCCTCTAGCTAATTTAATAGGAGATAAGATCGAGTCTTTTCTCCTTTAGATCCCTTTTTCAATGATATTTACCCATGGGATTTTCTTGGGATCTTCAACTCATACCTTCATGAGTTGCTATCCTTGCTTAAGTCTTCAACATCATGTTGATGTTCTTCAAACCATTAACTATTGTCCTTTTAGGGATCAACAATTATATGTCACCCTTTTGACTTAAGCTAGTTGACATGCTTATTGATCCAAACTTTGGATCCATCTTTATCTATTCTAAAATACCCTACTCTAAATATGCTTCAAATCTTTGGCTAGCTTACCTTAGTTTTCTTGTCAAATTGGAATTCTTTAATGAATTCCCTTCTTGCATATCTGGTTCCTACTTTGTTTGAGATTTAACTCAAACATACTTAGGTATCTGGACATCCAATGTGCTCCTTAACTTTCATGAAAGAGTTAAGGAATATCTTTTGTTTAGAAGTATCATATTTATGATACTATTCTTCCCCCCTTTAAAGAGTTTTCATCCTCGAAAACTGTAGGAAATTGATGATCTTTTTAATTTCCTATCCAAATGGGAGGTTCATTCATGCTAAATCCAATATCCTTGAGTTTAAGCTTCCATTATCCTTAAGTTCAGTGTCCCATACCACTAAACCTACTTAAGTGCCATTGTAAACTTAGATGTCCCCTACCATCCGATTTACAATCCCACCTTAGTGTAGACAACTTTAGCTCTTACCCAAGGAATTAACTCCATTGGTTTTAGTCTTATCAAATATAAATAAAATCTTTGTAAGTTACATTCTTACAGAGTCTTGATTTGTTCTTTGAAAAAGATGTTGAGATTTCATTGAACTATTTCCTTGATTAGATGGAATCAAAGTTATCTTTGTTTATGTCATTTGATAATAGAGCTAGTATTCTCATACTAGATATCATCTGTTGACATAAATAGGCATCTATATCAAAGGATATATTCAATCATATGCTTTGCTAAATGGTTACCTTGTTAACCATCTTGATAAATTGTTTCTTACTCATAGAGCACATTTTGGAGTAGAGTTCTTAAGGGTTTCTGTCAACCCTTTACTCTTCCTCTTCTCTAGATATGTTTAATGAGTTAGAATTCTTCACTCTTGAAGCAATTTTCTCCAACCTTCAAATGGATCCTACCACTTACTAATGAAGGAAAAAGCTTATTGGGGAAGAAATGAATGCTTAAAAGGGTAAAATGGTTCAACCATTTTTTCCCTAATATGTTATTTGAGGACATTCTCTTCCCCCTTTTTGTGTGATCATTGTCCTCAATGATCAGATGTTGAAGTTCCTTTAAACTTCTTAACATTGTTTACCAATGAAAAATCACTCCATGAGTGTAGGGTCTCATATAAACTTCTAGTTTCTCCTTTGGATTTTTCAATCCAAGTTCTTATTACTACCATTTATGGTTTAATAAGAAGAGAAACTTGTTGGTTTTGAACCTTTAAGTGCTTGGCGGACTAACTACCTAGCAAAACCACCAAGGTGAAGAGAGAGCACATGTCCTCCCATCCAACTCCACCCATATATATACCTCAAGGCTAAGGGAGGAAATATGAGGAGAGCTTGCCAAGTTTCCTCTCCACATGGATTCTAATTCAAGGCCTTCTAACCTTGGAAATCACATGGAATCTCAGGGCCTTCACATGGATTCTTAAAAGGACTTCTCCCAAGCTTCTATGTACAAGTCTCAAGGCTTGAGAGGCCTCCCTAAGGGTTAAATACCATACCCTTAGGAAATATCAATCCTAAGGGTCAAAACCCTTCAATTTGGGAGTAAATAAATCCAAATAATTCAAGGGTTCAAACCACACTCTTGGAGACACTTTCCCAAGGGTTTCCCAATAGAATCCAAGGGTTCTCCAAGTGGTTTTGAACCCTCAAAACCCATGTCTTTGGCCAGTTTGACCCCTAGTTATACAACATCCTGCTACTTCATGTTTCTACATCCTTAGTCCACCTCATAGCACTTGTATCAAAGTTTAAACGACTATTCTCCGTCATCAAAAATGGTTGCACCTTGTATCGGGGTTTAATTTTTCCCTGTCATAAAAAAAAAGAAGGTTGCTACATGTTACTAGGAAGTTTAGCTTAGCTTGACGTTTCACAGCATTCATGTATATGTTTATGATAACAAGATCTTCTAATTCATGTCTCATGTCTCTTATCTCTTTGTCTCTTCTATGGTTTTACATGTCACCTTCTATCTCTTTCTATGTGTGAGAAGGCTCCGCAGTATTGCATTGAACCAGTGCGGATGATCCGTTAAGGCTGAGAGAATAATTTTCTTTTCATTCATAAATCATGACCCATGTGCATTCATACCACCCACAAACACCCATGCATATGTTTGAGTTTTGATCTCCATTCTTGGAACATTCTTCCTTTCGTAACTGATTCATGTGTGTGGTTTTAATTTTTTTTCTCATCATACATTCATTCCATTCAAAAGAACCTATGACTGTGAATTAAATGTGGAAAGTGTTTAAGAAGCTCCATAATTTTGGACCATTCTTCCTTTCCAAATTGATTCATGTAAATGGTTTCTTTTGTCCTCATCATTCATGTTCATGCAATTATCTTGTGTTCATATGATCCCCTTTCTCTAATCAAATCATGATATCTCTTCCCCCCATACCCAACTTCATCTTCACCTTCAAATTTTTTATTACATAAACCTTCCAACACTCACAAGCTTCATACACTCTACGTGTGCCATGACCCGACCTGATCCACCCGGATTGCGATCACCTCCACGTTTGAACTACGAAAATGAATGAAGCCTTAAACTTTGATGAATCTGATGAGGAGGGCTTTGATGATGATGAAGTAAATGTTAATAAAAATTTCTTAGGACCTATTCAACCTGACCATGAAAATCATGAAAACAATCCTAAAATTCACTTTAAAAGAAAATTTTGGTCTAGAGGTATATCAGAGATGCATGTTAAAATAGGAAATGATAAGAACACTACCATTGTAAATGCATTAGTAGATTCCAGCTCCGAAATCAATGTGATTTCAAGAGAAGTCTATGATAAGTTTCGATGGCCCATAGATAAAGATTGTGGATGGTGTATGCGAACTAGAGATAATGGTGTAGGTACCCTGTATGGAGCTTGTGCTATTGTGCCCATATCCATAGGAGGAATCACAGAAGAGTTTTACTTTTTTATTCAAGATAATTGCTCCTATGAAGTTCTCTTAGGTCAACCCTTTATTTGTGAGAGTCATATGGAAACTAAAGCCATGGATGATGGGTCTACCTATGCTAAATTTAAGTCTAAGGATGGAATGCAATCACTTCAAGTCATGAAGATAGGAGTAAATCATCCTAGGAATCGATTGTCAATTATAAGGAAAACTATTGTTACCTAGGGTCATGAGCATTCTTGTAGTGATTGTGCACCTCGATTCATGTTTGGAGCTACATATGATCAAAATTTCGAATAAAATACATTGTTTAGCGAGACAACAGGTGATATTGGTTTGACATCTCGCATCCAACCAACATGTACAATAGTTTTTCACTTTGTTTTCCACATTCTAGATTAGATTTTCTTCATAAGAGTCAATTGTCCAAGTCTTTTATCCAAAAAACCCAAAAAAAATATAAAAATAACAAAACCATGGAACATGATGAGAACATTGAGCATGTGATTGAAACATCTCACTATTTCTCTAATGTTGAGGAGTTAGAGTTATGTCTTCAACAAAATTCTAATTCCCATATTATTCTTCTTACTTCCCTTGATAAGTATGCTCTTATCCAGGAATATGCTCTCAATGTTGGCAAGTGCTCAAAATTTAACCAAACACATGACGCCTTAGTTCAAACAAAGTACAAAACTGTAGACAAAAAAATCAAACCCATAGCTGAACCATTACCCCAAGGAAGTAATGAAAAAATTATTGATGTGAAAAATGTTCCAATTCTTAGGGATAAGAAAAAACATAGGACATACATTCACGGATGAGACAATCAAACATGTGAAGATTGGTACAGATGATGACTTTCTTTTACCTGTAGAGAGAGATAAATTTGAGAGAGTCATACGTAGCCATGGAAAAGCCTTTACTATGTATCCTCATGAGATTGGTTGCTTAGATCCTAAGCTAGTTGCACCCATGATAATGTTTACTATTCCACATATTCCATGGAATCTTTGCCCTATACCAGTTCCAAAGGCTCACTTACCTGAGCTAATGAAACTTCTTAAGGAGAAGATAAACATGAGAATTTTAGAGCAATCTTTTGCACCTTACTCAAATAGATGGTTCATTGTGCCTAAAAAGAATGGAAAACTACGTTTTATTCAAGATCTCCAACCCGTCAATAAAGTCACCATAAGGAATGTAGGAACAGGACCCATTGTAGATGAGTTTGCTAAATCATTTTCAGGACATTCTATCTATTCAATGGGTGATTTATATTTGGATATGACCAATCCCAATTAGCAATTGATAGTCGTGACATAAACACAATGAAAACTCCTTTAGGCTTGGTGCAAATGTGTACTTTACCTCAAGTAGCGACTATTTCTGTGGCTCATATGATGAGTGCTATGAATATGGTCTTACATAATTTTATCGCTCATATAACTATGCCATTCATTGATGATGTTCCAATTAAAGGGAGTGAGGAACATGTAAAGGACTTTACTTTAGAGTCATCTGTATGTCGTAAATTTGTTCTTGACCATATCTCTGATTGTGAAAGAATATTTCAACAATTTGAAGAGGTAGGTCTCACATTTTCCATAGAAAAATCTGTTTTTGGTGTTGTTAAAAGTGCTCTTTTTTCGTCACAGACACTTTTAAGTTCTTTTCGGGTTCTTGGGGATGGTAGGGGTCTAATAAATCAGAGGCCCTGTATCTTATTTTCCCATTTAACTCATCAAGTAAGCAGTACGTTATTACCTAGTATCGAATTCTCTATACAGGTTTACTGTTCATATTTTGTTTAAGCTTTTTTCACAGTAGGTAACGTAGGAGTAATAATTATCGTCCCACAGACTTGTTATCGATAACATAACATTACTGTGTTAATCACAAATTAATGTAACTTAACAAAGTAAGAGTTACAGTACTCAGAATTTAAGAACGCTGCACTACGACGTCTCCACAGGCTGCAAATCACCTAGAGAGACAGTTTGGCGATCCCGTTTCCTCGCTACTGGAGAACCACCATAATGTCTTTTCATTAATTGATAAAAAGGGTACAACACTTTGCTACAACCTTTCGGTACGTGTCGTATAGAAAAATATAAATAACATAATGACAATCCGGCGGCCTTACATTGGCACGCACGGTGGACTTGAACCCACAACGCAAACAAAATCAAGGCTCGTCTACAATGCCTTGGATATACATGGGCTAATTTGAAGGTTCTAAAAATCTTTTGTTTTAGCGAATCCAACATCAGTTTGAGTGTCTCCGGCTCTACCAGTTGTGCATCAATTCGAACTGAACTGGATGCAATTACTTGACTCATCAAAACTTCAGCCTGGGTCTGCAAAAATGCATCTTGCAAATAAAAGTCATTGGCAAGGGCTGCATCTCGACTCACTCTCATATCATTAATTTGATTATCAATTCTTGATAGTCGGTCTGCTTGAACTCCCAGCTGTTTTTCTCTTCTCTCCAGCTCCTGAGCTTGATATTGAATTGTCTGGTAATACGCATCTCTTTCCTTCTTAATCCCTGCTATCTCCTTCTGAAGTTGAATAGTTAGACTCGTCTTGGCTTTAAGAGCAGAATTCACCTGAAACAAATCGGAAGTTGCGGTCTGGAGTTCTGCAGTAGTTTGCTGAGCAAAATTGGCCATCTCCTCTCCTCTCTACACAACTTCATCAAGTTAGATTTAAGTTTCTTCCAACAAATTTCTAGTTGCCACTCTAGCTTCTTCATTATCATGTACTAGCTGTTTTAACTGAGCGATCTCTTCATCACGAGCTTTTAACAAAACATCCTTGGCTTTTGATTCGGCCAATGCTGCATTGCGCTGAGCAATGGCTGTATCTTGGTCTGCAAGCCTAGCTTGAAGCTGCTGAAGTTGCATCTGCAAAGTATGGTTTTCTGCTTTAACAGCATCTGCTTCCTCCTGTAGTGGGGCAATATCAACTTCGAGAACATCAACCTTGTGTTGCAACTCCTGTCTAATATTGTCAGTGGCCATCTTCATTTGCATTGGTAACTGCTGCGAGAATTGGATCAACAGGCGACTCATAGACTCGAGTTCATGAAACATGGGGGTTGGAACCGGAAGGGTAGGAAGGGATTGGGATGTAGAAGCAGAGAACAGATGAGGGGAAGATGGTGGAGAATAGGCGGGAGAAGAAGATGGAGAACTAGGGACTCTGGAACAATAGGCTAGACCAGGGCAATTGGCGCAACAGTATTCATGTTGGAAGGAAGTGGGGTAAGAAGATTAGGCACCAACACGATTCCGGTGGGCTGCTGCGTTGTCGCTTCAGTTTTGTCAATGACAGCATCAACCAAAGCAATCACTTCATTGACAATCTCAGTAACAATGGCCTGCACATCATCTTGGGTTTGCTGCTACGAATCCTCTCTAGAAGAAATTTCTTTAGATTCGGTTTTGGAGGCACTTTGTTCCTACTGCTGATTCTAAGAAGAAGGACCAGAAGACTCCACGTGAATTGAAGTGGTGGTGTCGTGGAATACCTCTTCTTCATGGCTGGCATTGGAGCCTTGCATATGGCTCTCAGACGGACTTATACGGGTGCGTTTCCGGCAAAGAATTTGGAAAAGGTCTGCATCATCATCATCATCTTCCTCATCTTCGAGCATCCGAGTAGATTCTTCACGCAATAAGAATGGAGCATTTGGCGGAGGTTGCGCGGCTTGAATGGCTGGAAAGAGGAACATGAGGATATGGGGAAGACCTGATCGTGGAAGATCACCCTTACTAACTTGTTTAATAACCGTAACACATTCACAATGAATGCGCCAGAAATAAAAACATGCAAAATTGATAGACTCACGAGAAGCCATGTCAATCATCGAGTAAAAGGGACACGAAATCCCGTAGGTACGTTTTTGCAAATTCAAGATAGCAACTAAAAATTGCAATGCGGTATGTTCCGGATCAGGGCGACACAGAATGGCATACTCATTAGATGAGTGCCGTGGGAATAACATGGTCATGGTAGCGACAGGAAGGAGAGGACCATTGTCCAATCCATCCCGAGGAAGTCGGAAGGCATCGGCAAATGAGGCCAGAGTGATCACTACGTGTGTCGGTAACCAAAGGATAGGCCAACTCTGCTCTGTAGCAGGTGTGGCAGCGATAGCGGCAATAATCTGTGCATAAAATGGGTGACACTCCACTGAATGCCAAGGCAATTCAGCAAAGTTCAAGAGGCCACGAATACGCAAATACTCACTCACTTCAGGGGTGAGTCCTTCACGGAAGGTAGCAACATTGGCTAATGCTTCCATGACGCACACGCGAAAGCACAAGAACACAGAGAACACAGAAAACACAGAACGCAGAAACACACAGACACAATAGCGATTATGAGTGGAAGAATTAAGATTAAGTAGACACACGACAACGTGAGGCGATCGAAAACTCTAATCATCGCGCGGTATTGAAATGATAACCTCCATAATTATGGCATGCATGCATGAGCAGAATCAGTAACACGGGGTGGCGATTAATCATATTTAGATATCAAAACGAGGAGAGTTAGAGTCTATATTCACCCGAAATACGAAAATAAAAAGAAAATAAGTGACACGCGGAAAAACGAGGAACATGTGAGCGGTGATAAGGCGGTTGCTGATATAGGCATAGCTTTGAGCCATTAATTACTTTGGAAAGGGGAACTCCGGTTAAGGTAGTCAACCGAAAAGTAGCTGGTCCCACTTGCTCACTAATCTGGTAAGGACCGAACCACCATAATTTAAATTTCCGAGCAGAATGATTTGCTTTAGCATTATAAAATAGCACAAGTTGGCCCACCATAAAAACTGGAGTCTTGAGGGAACGATCATGGGTACGGGATCACAGCAAATGAACTTCTTGAAGGACCAACAAACTTTCCCAACGATGTTCATCCAAGGCTCTGAGTGCTTCCAACCGAAATGGCAAAGAGTCTTCGGGCAACAATTTCTGAGTGAGGCCCATGGGTAGGCTTGGCACTACAATCTCCATCGACATGATTGCTTCCAACCCATAAGCAAGCTTGAAGGGAGTCATTCCGTTTGCCAATTTGTATGTAGTCTGGTATTCCCATAAAACTACGGAAAGTAACTGGTCCCAACGTTCTGGAGATTCCACGATCAATTTGGGAAGCATAGTCAACAGAGTTTTATTGGTGCTTTCAGCCAATCCATTGGCACGGGGATAGTATGGTGAACTCAATTTATGCAGAATTTGAAAAGTGTGCGTTAGTACTTGCATTAAATTGTTGGCAAAATGTGTTCCTTGATCTGTCACAAGTTCTAGAGGTAATCCATGACGCAGGAATACATCCTTCATCAGGCATTTGACCATCGAAACAGTTGTGGCTGACCGTAAAGCCCAAGCTTCTGCCCACCTAGTGGCATAATCCGTACAAGTCAGTATATATCGATTGTTGCTAAGGGTTGTTGGTGGTGTTATTGGCCCAATAAAATCAAGAACCCACTTCTGAAAGGGTTCCAAAGGTAAGACAGGTTGCAGAGGAAAGAGGTGCCGATGTAATGGTTGTCCAGACCGTTGACAAGTGTCACACCGCTGCACAAACTGAGTCACGTCTTTGTACATGGTAGGCCACCAAAGAACACTTTGCAAAATTTTACGGTGAGTAAGATCGGCTGCAAAATGTCCACCCGAGCGTATTGAATGAGCCATAGCCATAACCGAATGTGCTTCATGTGGTGGGATACAACGAAGTAAGACACCAGTATGATCCATGTAGTATAGTTGACCTACAATCAATCGGAATCTACAACTGTAAACCATAAATTTTCGCCGCAGAGCAGGGGGAGTATGAGGAGGAAGACATCCATCAGTTAGAACTGTGAGTAACGTATCATAGTAGATAGGTGGCACAAGAAGCTCTGTAGATTCTTCAACAGTAATCCTTTTAAACGATCAAATGCGATTTGGCATTCTGGAGTCCATTCGTACTGTCGTGGAGTACTAGTCATGAGCCGATTAAGTGGTGTTGCTAAATGAGCTAACCACCGTAATGTCTGCCATGCCACCGGATCTGGCCCAGGAAGCGCATAACTTCTTTTGGTGTTGTAGGGACTGTTGCGTGCAACACGGCTACAACTTTATCCGGATCAACTTGTATTCCTTGTGCAGAGATAATATGTCCGAGTAGTTTGCCACAAGAGACCGCAAAAACTGACTTTGTCGGATTCAAGCATAATTGGTATTCGCGACATTTTTCAAAGCAACACCGTAAATGATACAGGTGCGACGCCATTTTCCCAAATAAGGAAATGTCATCCAGATATACTTGCATAAAAGTAGTCAGGTAGGGTGAAAAGACTTCTTGCATTCACCGTTGAAACGTGCTCAGAGCATTCCTTAACCCAAACCACATTACCGTACAAGCATAAACACCCCAATTCGTGATGAAAGTTGTTTTTGGTATGTCATGTTCTGCCATTCGCACCTGGTTATAACCATTGTAGCCGTCCAGAAAGGAGGACATCTCATGCCCTGCCACTCTGTCTAGCATTGTGTCGAGAAAGGGGAGAGGAAACACATCAGGTACCGTGGCGGCATTCAGTTTCCAGTAATCCACACAGATACATAGCTGTTTATTTTCTTTGGAACAATCACGATTGGAGATATCCATTCAACGTGCTCGATTGGTACAATGAATCCCACCTTCAATAACCAATCGAGTTCTGCTTTGACCTGTGCTGCATAATTGGGGCTCATTCGATAACTGGATTGTTTAATTGGCTTCGCCTCTGGTTTGAGCACTACCCGATGTTGATAGATCCGTGGATCAAGACCTTTCATATCGCGATAGTCCCAAGCAAAAACATTGGAAAACTCACGTAGGAGTCAGATCAAATCTTCTTGAAATGCCTCAGATAATCCTGCCTTAATCTTAACAGGTCACGGGTTAGCTTCATCACCTAAATCATATGTTACTAAGTGATCTTCAGGGACATAAATTTGTCGAGGTTTCACCAGATCATCAGCTGACTTTAAAAGATGATGTAGAGTGGCTTCATCCATAGCAACACTATCATCTGCATCCGCCTCTCCGGTCACTGGAACAACCGTACATGCTGCCGGACTCCACTTGTCCGCTACTGATTGAAGATCTACAGTACCTAAGGAGATCAGATCTTTATTGTTTTTCAAAAACACCTCTTCTTCATCGTCAGATAAGCCATCCAACATGTGGACTGGCTCCGCTACATATGGTTTGGCATGAAGCTCGCACGGCTGGATGGCATCCAGTTTAACAACATATTTACAGTGATGATCTTTGAAAGTCAATTCCTGCGCTGACCAATCCTGTACAACTTTCGCTTGTTTCAACCATGGTCGACCGAAAAGTAGATTGTAGTCGAGGCTGGATTCTGGTAGTTCGAGAACTACAAAAGTCATTTTGAACGTGGTAACCTGCAGAGTAATCTGGATATTCCGTACTAATCCCACCGAATGGACTAGGGATTGGTCTGCCATTCTTACAAAAAATTGGACAGGCTCGATTTGGGTCTACCCCAATTTCTTGCAGAGGGCTGCAATTGCTATGTTCACACCCGAACCGCCATCAATTAGCACTTTAGTAATCTTTTGATTTTTATGCGAGACAGTGATTAATGGGACTGAATGATCCACTGTAGAATCAATTTTCGGTTGTATTGTTGCAGTCGCCAGAGTACCGGGAGATCCAGGACTGACCTGTTGTTCAAATTGCTGCCTAACTCCTGGCATCAATGCGAGCAACTGTCCCAAAGGGAGTGTAATTGAAGCCTTAGATAGAATCTCCCATACCTGATCTGTTTCAATCGTACTCCTCACCGCTTCTAATGATGATTCTGCTGTTACTGGGTTAGGATTTTGTTCATTCGCTCTCACCTGTGGCAGGGGAACCTATGTTACCGAAATTGGATCAGGAAACATAGTTTGCTCTTTAGCTACCCATTGGCTGGCTTTGGTATATATTCGCTGCTGCTCACGGATACGAGGTTCGAACACCTCAGCTGTTGGTTGCAACTGCTTACCCGATCTTGTCTGGACCACTACTGCTTGTGATTCCAATGGTGAAATATAGACCATGTTGGTCATCGGGTTTTGACGCTCCTTCTTCCTTTTGTCGTATTCTGCTGCATCCTTGCAAAATCTCCGCATGTGGCCAATCTCACCGCAAAAATGACATCGAGGTGGTGGTAGAGAAGTACCCTCCATAGATGTACCTGCCTGCCATCAATTGGCATTGAAATTGGTATTCCACTGTCCCCAGTAATTTCTGTATCCTTGCAACTGATTATTTCGCATTTGTGGTGGCACGTAATGGGTGGCTGGCTGACCTGGTTCTTGTATAATAGCCTTTACACGTGCTCTTCCCTGCACTTTAGCATTATACGCACAGTTTTCCGTTGAGTGTCAGTTGTGTTGCATATGGCACAATACATCTCGTTAAGGGCACATGTAGCATTGGTGTGCCCTCGATTTTTGCACTTGCTTCAATACATCTGTTTAGCGGGATCATCTATACGTTCTTACTGGCTTTCAGCCACTCCAAGTCTTCAGTGAATCCCCCAACTTTATGCTCTAGTTGTAGGGCTATCGCAATAACAGCATCTAGTGTCATAGCCCCCACACAGCGGATGATCATGATTTGTCTTAGCTGTGGGGTCAAACCATTAATGAACCACTGGGTTATAACATCCTCCGGTAGATTAGCATGTGCCGGATGCAATTGTCTTAAATGATTTCTAAACAATGTTGCATATTCCTGAACAGTCTGGTGCGGCTTCTATCAATTATTCTACAAATAGTTGAAGATTTCGGCGGGATTCTTCTTCAACCGGAACCTCTATAAAAACGCATCCCTTACCATATCATAGTTAACGAAATGGTTGATATCATACTCTGTTAACCACCTCACTGCTTCATTGACTAATGTTGCCTGAAATAGGATGGCCTTGTACGCCGGATCGGGTGGGTGGTTCAGCACTGCATAACTTATCTCAAAGGTTTGCACATGTGCATCAGGGTCGTCACTTGGAAATCCACCGAACTTTGTGTAAGTCACCCCAGTTGGAACCGATCGAAATGGAGATGGCTATTGCTGTTGCTGCTGTTGTTGTTGTTGTTGCTGTTGTTGACCACTCATTGTGCTATTAGTGGTACCGTTGCTGTCTCCTGAGTTTTGAGGGGGTGTCTCTTGTCCTTCGGACTCTGTATTATCTGATTGCTCATCTTCCGGCTCGAAAATAGCGTTCAGTCTTTTACGTATCTCCAAATCAAATAGCCTATCCTCCGCTTTGGTATCAAACGTAGGCAAGCTTACCCCGAACAGTGGTGTACGTAATAAAGATCCATGAGGGAGTATCGCACTGTCACCGAAAAACTGTAAATTCCCACCAACTGGTATCGAACTTTCACCGGAACTTGTCAAATTTTCACTGAAACAGGGTATACTTCCTCCGGTAACGATCTCTCTAGGTAACACAACTTTATCCTCGGAAAGGTTCAAATTCTGACCAAATGGTATCGCATCAATTGCGCACTAAGTCCCTGTATACTCAGAAGTTACTGCACCTTCTTCACAACGTACCGGAATTACACCCGAATCTACCAGAATCTCATCATTTATCACCAAACTCGTACCAGAATCTCGACTAACTCGCTCCGATTCTTCGACAACTGGGTTTAAATGGCCTGCACTTCTACCACCTGGGGGTGTGCCTAACAAATTTGGTACTGTCCAGGGATGCTGATCTCTCCTATACTTTGGATAAGACTCACCGGACCGAGTAACTGGCATATATCACCTCTGCACCACTTGCCTTACGTACTACTCCACCTTACTGATTATTCTCAATCCATTGCCATCTTCCCACAGACGGCGCCAGTGTTAAAAGTGCTCTTTTTTGTCACAGACACTTTTAAGTTCTTTTCAGGTTCTTGGGGATGGTAGGGGTCTGATAAATCAGAGGCCCTGTATCTTATTTTCCCATTTAACTCATCAAGTAAGCAGTACGTTATTACCTAGTATCAAATTCTCTATACAGGTTTACTGTTCATATTTTATTTAAGCTTTTTTCATAGTAGGTAATGTAGGAATTAATAGTTATTATCGCACAGTCTTGTTATCGATAACATAACATTACTGGGTTAATCACAAATTAATGTAACTTAACAAAGTAAGAGTTACAGTACTCAGAATTTAAGAACGCTGCACTACGACGTCTGCACAGGCCGTAAATCGCCCAAACAAACAGTCTGGCGATCCCATTTCCTCGCTATCGGAGAACCACCGTAATGTATTTTCATTCATTGATAAAAAGGGTACAACACTTCGCTACGACCTTTCGGTACGTGCGGTATAGAAAAATATAATTACATAATGCCAATCCGGTGGCCTTACAGTGTCAATGAGGTTCTTATTGTTGGACATTTATGTGGTCATTATGGTCGAAAACCATACCCACAAAAAGTTGATGCCATTAGCAAGATTTCTGAAACATGTAACAACATGAGTGAGGTACGTAGATTTCTTGGTGCTTGCATCTTTTATGTTATTTGGATCCCACATTTTGCTCATGTTGCTAATTGTCCCTATGACTTGTTGAGGAAGAAACAAAAATTTATTTGGACTAACAAACACACTCAAGCTATGCGTAAATTGATGAAATTATTGCTTGAAGCTCCCATCCTTAAGCGTGTAGACTATTTTGCTAACAAACCTATTATAATGACTATTCAAAGTTGAGACTAATTGTTTGCCTCTCATTGGAATGATAGCCATGCTTAGATGGATCTCATATATTAAGTTCATAAATCTTTAGTTAGTTCATATTTCAGGTAAGTCAAACTCAGTTGCTGATATGTTATCGAGAGCTAGATTTGATGATGATCTTGAAAGTGATCTAATAAAGAATGTGAACTTAGTTCACATTCTTTATTAGATCTGAGTATGAGAAATTTCATGAGTCTGAGTACGAAAATGAATGGAGAGACATAGGAAAGTATTTGAGTACACTACAACCATTACCTAGCTAGACTACGAATAGATTCCGTAACATTAGGAAACAAGCTTATAACTTTTTCCTATGTAACGGTTATCTTTGGAGACATGCTAAGGGTAAGGTTAAGAATCCACAACAAGTCCTAGGAAAACGAGTTATTCAATTGCAAGTAATGAAGGAAATTCATGAGACATTATGGGCAAGTCATAAAGGATTTTTTGGAATATATGAAAAAATTAGAAGTACCTATTATTGGCCTAAGATGTATTAACATTAGTAGCTATGTTTCTACATGTTCTACTTGTCAACTTCAATCATCAGTCAAACATAGGGATCCGTTGCATACTACTTATCCACCCTGTATTCACTATAAGTGGGTAGTAGATCTTGTAACTATGCCTAAAGGTATTGACAAAATGCGTTACATTGTACTTGCAAGAGAAGACTTAACTAATCATGTAGAAGGACGTGCACTACGATCTAAGACCACTTACAATGTTTGCAAATTCTTGTTTGAAGATGTCATAAGTCGCTTTGGGTACATAGAGAAAGTAGTTGTCGATCGTGGAGAGTTAAATGCGAGAGAAGCTAAAGAGTTCTTTGAACATCACAGTATTCGTTTGTCTCTTACTACTGCATATAATCTAGAGGCCAATGGTAAAATAGAGAGAGGGCATCCACCTATTGTGAAAGTCATATCTTTAGCATGTAATGGTGACATCAAACAATGGTCTAGATTCTTACCTTTTGCACTGAGGGCAGATAGAATGACGTGCATACGTACTACTGGATATATGCCTGCAGAACTCATGTACTATCAAAAACCATTGTTTCCAATTCAGTCTCATATTTCTGCATGGTCAAATTTGCCTTGGTCTAAAAACATGTCTACTGATGATTTTTTGAGTTTGCGCATTAAACAGTTAGAACAAGGAAAAATTAAGACTTGATGATGCCGTTGAAAAATTAAGATAATCTAGAATGAAAAACAAGCATTATTTTGATAAAACTCATGGATTTCATCCTAAGCCAATTGAAGTAGGAAATTGGGTGCTCATTTATGAATATAGTACATTTGACTCTCAATATGATGCACACAAAAAGCTCACTCAAAGGTGGTTTGGGCCATACATTGTAACAAATCTCAACAAAAATGGTATGTATGCTCTTTGTGAATTAAATGGTGTTGCACTAAAAACTTTGATTGCAAGTAAAAGGATAAAGCTATTGAAGAAACGTGATAATGATGAGTACATTTTGGATGAGGACATCGAGGAAGATGACAACAATGAGGCCGATTCATAAACAAGAATATCCATGTTACAAAAATAAAAAATTAAAAATAAAGGGGAGAAAATATATATATAAAAATAAAAATATAATTAATTTTTCAAGTTCAAGTTGCTTTGTTTATTTTTCAAGTTCATTCTATTTTTTTCCATTCTTGTTTCATGCATGTTTATTTTTAGACTTCGCATTGCATTGCATATCAACATCACTTGATTCAAAAAGGGCAAATGATGATTTCTCTACTTATGTAAAATTGTATCTTAAGTAGTAATTTATCTACTAAGAAATTGGTTATAATCTAGGATTATGGAAAGATAGGGTATGTAGATTTGAGGTTTATTTTGGTGACATGACTTTCATATATAAACATGCATATGTATCCTATATCGAAAGCATAATTGTTGAAGTCCTAGCTCCTACTATTGCATGTTTCTATATCCTTAGTCCACCTCACAGCACTTGTATGGGAGTTTAAATGACTGTTGTCCGTCATCAAAAATGGTTGTACCTTGTATCGGGGTTTAATTTTTCCCCGTCATCAAAAAAAAAAGAGAAGGTTGCTACATGTTACCAGGAAGTTTACACTTTCTTCCAGCCAAAAAAGTGATCGTAACCATAAAGTTGTTGAATCATCATCCTCATCTTCAAAAAAAAAAGAGCAAGCCAAGGAAGATAAAGAGGCATAGTAGAATAAATCACAGGCTATATAGAAAGATTTATGCATTAGTGGAGTTTAGTTAGATTTGCTTGCATGTTATTAGAGAAATAGCATACTCATATTTATGTAGAAAAGGAGTTGATCTAAAATAGATGTTTATGAGTTTATCAAAGAAAATAAGTGAAGAGTAAGGTGAACCAAGATTCACCAATAAGAGAGCGCTAATATGTCACACTTTCATCCACGATGCATATTCAACAAATAAGGAAAATAAAGAGCTTAAGGAACAAATCAGAGCCTGGTTACTGAACATTAATTTGATCCCAGCCTTGATTTGTTTGATGCAAGGAAATTTTCACTACTATGAATATAACCATGTGTTTGATGCAAGGAAATTTTCACTACTATGAATATAACCATGTGTGCGTTCTCATGAACTCCAAATACGGCTCAACTACTTTCTGGAGTGGGCACCATCGGGATGTATCGCAGGGCGACTTCAGCATCAAACTACATCATCATCAGGCCGACATCATCAGCAGAGCGAAGTGATGGACGACACCAACAGCTTACTAGTCGTATGACAAATATATGCTTGCTGCAGCACTAACTCATCTGTACCTTCATACGCAGAGCTAACTCATCAGCACGGCATCAACAGCGAGAAAGCGATTTACAGGCTGAGAATCAGCCAGATTGAATGTGATGACGCGATGAAGACGACGGATTGAATGCGTTCTGATGATGGACTGAGGGCTACCAGGACGGCTGACTGCTTCCACCACGGACTGATCGAGACTCAGGCTTCAACGACTGACTGAAGGCTTCCACGGCGGATTGAGTTCCTCCGCGCCGAATGGTTCTACTCTATTCGACAAACAAGTGCGAAGGACTGTATCAATCACGAGGCGACGGACTCTAGGCAACGCTGAGGATTCCATTCACGACGGACTGATGGCGATTGACGACGGACTCTTGTGGCGACGGACTGAAGGATTATAGAATGTGCTTCCTGACTCTCACTCTTTCTCAAGTTCTTTTGTCCATTGCGCTCTCCCCCGGTCTATCGTACGATTTCCTGCATCTCGCCTAGATTCGTGTACGATGCCTTATGTATCGTAGGACATCCTGTATGTTGCCTAGATTCGTGTGCGAGAGACTTTTTTACTATCATCGGTAAAATGTCCAAGAATATCTATCGTGATTCGTCGACCCTCGCCGCTTACTTTCTTTGGCTCGTTCGGCGTGATGGTAATGTGGTTGCTCAACGCTCAATGTCACAATCGCCACCCCGGGCCAATGTTTTCAATCTTTAGGTGTGATGTCCTTAAACCACGGGAAAAGATTAAAAGCTTCAAACTCAAAGACAATAATAGCATAGTAGGTGGAAAGAAAAAAAAAGGAAAATAAAGAAAAGATAACAAAATTTAACTCGAAGTGCCGTATGTGTTCTTCGATTCTTGATGTATTGCCTTCAGTGAAATCTTTTAGATAGGATGGCCAAACCCTAAGCTCTCTCGCGAGTCTCCTCTGTGACCCCTTTCATGTTTTGTTGCGCCCCCCCGTGAGGGGGGTTCCCCTTGTTTTGATCTGAAGCTTCTGCTTTGAAGACATGCCACTACACGAGGCACTGCGGGATGGGTTGGCTGGTCCTTCTGTGCTACAGAATGGAGCATGTGGTATGCTTAACTCTATGATTAATCTCATCTTTGACTCCAACAATATTAAGATAGGAATTGCGAATGATACCACGAAAACAAGGGATAGCATGGACTTACAAGTAACACCGAACCCTAAATTTCTACCTCAGTGACACAATGGTCTATCTTATGGGAATGTTGTGCGGCCTCAACTCCAAGGATCCTTTTGAATGTTCAATACTCATGGTATTCCTCGTATGCCTTTTTCTCATTCTGTAGGTAAAGAATGTAAAGGTAAACAGAAGGTGCATGGATTTTGTGAAGGCATTAGGGAAACCCCCAATGTTTGTCCTGAGCATGTACTTAATGTGGATCCTGAGGTTGAAGATAGCGATGACTGTATTTTGATCATTGAAAGCACCTCCTTGGAGAGTTGGAATAAGCATCTATCTGAGAAGGTGGTGATTGGGCTTTGCCATGGGCCTCGGCCTGCTCAGGAAATTCTCAAGAATTGGATGAGGGTCAACTCGAAAGTAGGGGTCCTTTTGCTAAGCATATTCAGTATCCGCCCAATAACTATTTCCTTTTCTTTTTTGAAGATACGCATAATGCAATGGAGGTTATAGATGAAGGTCATTGGATTATAAGGAATACTCTTATTTCTTTTTTCAAATGGTTTCCTGGTTTTAACCCTAGACATTCTAAACCTACTAAAGTGCCTATTTGGATAGAATTTCCAGATCTGCTAGTAGAATAATACCCATGGATAGAACAATTGGGTAGTCAAATTGGCAAATTCTTGGGCCAAAGAACTAGAAATGGTTTTAATCCTAAATGGGATCCTCAAATGATGATTGAAGTAGACATCTCTAAGAGCATTAAACATGTGCTTGTGCTTATAAACTTTGAAGGGTGTAAACTGCATGAGCAAAAAGTTTTTTTTTTTATCTCCCTAATGCTTGTTTTCATTGCTATAAGCAAGGTCACTTGATTAAAGATTGCCCAAGCTTGGCCAATAATCAAATGAAAGAGAACAAAGGTGAGAATTCTAAGAAATAGGTTCTAGACACTATTAAAGAAGAGCAGACTAAGGAAGATCAATGGGCTAAAAAGGCCCCTAACAAGAGTCGAAGGAAGCCTTACAATATGGGACTAAAGCTAGAAATCTTGGTGAAAGAGATAAGTAACCCCTTTCAAGTTCTTGAAGATCCTAATAATGATGTTGCTGACTTCTCAGGAAGTGCAGGCACTCAGCATGTAGTTAATGGAAATTGCTCTGAAAATCAGAATAAGGATCATAACAAACAAAAGGAAGAGAAAGGTTGGACCACTCTGGGTAAGAAGGGTAGCCATAAATCCCCCCCCCCTAGATCAGGTAATTCTTCTGGCTCTCTCTACTCGGATGATGACAAGGTCAATATTATGCAATCTGTTGATGAAGTGTTTATGGAACAACTGAATAAAATTGATGAGGAAGTTATGTTATAGAAAGAAACAGGTTTTCCAAATGATACTAATGTCTGTATGTCTTTAGATAGAATCGCAAGTCATATTGCTAAGGAGAAGGTTAAACCAAAATGAAAGGACACGTTAGATCTTCTAACTCGGCAGTTAAGCCTCTCAAGGATCACAAAAAGTAATCTCTTAGAGTGTTGTTCTCCTTTCCTGCTTTTTTTCATGGATAACATCAAAATCATTTCCCTGAGTATGAAAGGCCTTTCAGAACCTATTACATGAAAAATTTTAAACAATTAATTAAAAGAGTCCTCTTTAGTTCCTGACTTCATTTGCTTGCAGGAGTTAAAAATTGGTGGTTTTCAACTCAAGTCCAACCTGAAGATTATCTCTAGCAGGTCCTCGACGTGGTATCATACTAATCATTTTGGTAAAGGTGGAGCTGCAATTGGTTTAAACTCTAATCTTAATCATCTTGTTGAAGAGGCTTTGGTAAGTGACTCCAATCAATGGGTTTCCTTGAGGTGTAAAGACCCTTTAAATCTTACCATTGTGTGTGTTTATGTTGCCAATAACTGTTTGGATAGATCTAAATGCTGGGAGGAAATTGGTAAGCTAAGTGGTGACATTACTTTAACAGGTAATTTTAACATGCCTACCAATGTTGTTGATAGAACTGGGAACAATAGTAATGTGTTTTCTGGTAATGAAAAAAATTGCTCGTTTAATCTGGTTAATACCCACAATATTTTTGACTTGGCAGTTATTTCTGGCCATACTTGGAAAAACAGGAGTGTTAACAACAGATTGTCTACTAGACTGGACAAAATTTTATATGAGCACTACTAGGTATCAAGATCCTTGGAATAGCAGCTGTGATGTTGAACTTTCCCTTCAGCTTTTTGACCATGCTCCCCTTATTGTTAAGTTGCTTCGTAATAATCCTAATTATAGAGCAAGTTGGCCGCATCTTGACATGTCCTTATTTGGGGTTCTTGTTGTGAAAGAGAAAATCAAAACTATCTTTTAAGACCATTTTGTCATGGGATGTTCCCCTTTTAAGGCATAGGACGAGGCTATTAGAGATGTTCAGTGTGTGCTTACTTCTTTTAAGAAAAAGGCTAGGATTATTAGATACAATAGAAGGATGATGCTTCTTAAAGAGATAGATAACATAAATTTCTCTAATCTTAGCAAATCTCTTAAGAGTCAGAAGATCCTAGAACTTCAAGAAAATGTGAGGTATGAAGATTACCTTCTTGCTTCTGGTGCCCTTGCCACGTCTAGAGAGTTTTGGGCTGGGAAAATTGACAAACCTAGTAAGCATATGTATGAGATTATGCGGAAGATAAAAGCTAGAGATTTTATCCCTCAGTACCCTGTAAGTCTCCTGGTCATGATGGTATACCTAATGAACTTTTTCAACAGTTTAAAGAAGTGTTAGTGCACATTATTCTCTGGATCTCGCAAGAAGCCATAAGAAGAGGTTCCCTTTCATCCTTCATCAATACTAGGGTTATTAAATTGGTTCACAAAATAGGATCTAAGGTTGATCTTAACCATTGGTGACCTATCTCTTGTTTGACTTCTTTATACAAAGTTTATGCTTCCATCCTCGCTAGAAGATTAAGTCCCTTGATGGATAGTATCATCCTCCCTTAGCAAAAAGGGTTTATTAAAGGTAGATTTATTCTTGATGCTATTATTTCCATGTGGGAAGGTTTTGACTTTGCCAAACAGATGAGTATTGATGCTTATTTCTTCAAAAAAGATTTTGACAAGGCTTATGATAGGATTGAGTGGGATTTTATTCTTTAATCCCTTCATGACATAGGAGCTGGTAGGAATTTTATTAGATTTACTAGTATCTTGTTTGGAAATTCTCAATTTAAAGTTTCTATGAATGGTCATTTGTCTACCCCCTTCAAGCTTTGTAGATCCATAAGACAGGGTTGTCCTTTGGCCCCTCTTCTTTTTGCTATTACTAGTGATGCTTTAGGGTGGATAGTTAAGGGCTGCATCAATCAAGATTCTATTAAAGGTATAGAGATCCCTCAAGATCATTCTCAACTTGTCTCCAAATGTTTGCTGATGATACAAACCTTGTGATGAGGGCTGATGATTCTTTTGCTGCTAACTTTTTCAAGTGTCTTAATATTTTTTCCTAGCTAGTGGCTCTATTGTTAACCATAGTAAAACTAGTTTTTTTTTTTACTAATAATGTGGTTTTTGAATGTGTTAATGATGCAGGTTGTGATATTATCAAAAAAGGCATTGTGTTCAGACTGTTGGGTATTCCTATGGGCTTTGAAATCACCAATGAACAAAGATGGATCTCTCAAAGTTCTTTTGTGTTAAAAAATTACAGTATGCCTTGTCTGACCTTTTTTTTTTGCCTTGTTGGCAGCCTACTAAAAAACAAGTGTCTCAAGCCATTCTCTGGCCAGGAGATTCTTGTGGGGAGGATCCAAAATTCCTAAGGTTGCTTGGAAGATTTGTTGTATGAAGAAATCAGAGGGGGGGCTTGGATTGATTTGCCCTACAAGGATGGCTACTCAGATGGCTCCCAAATGGATTCTTAGAGTTGTCTCCTCTGATGATATTTGGGCTTGTCTGATTAAAAGAAACATTAACTTGTTTTGTTTAAAAAATAATGAGAGCAGGGTTAACTTTAATCTATGGAATATTGTGATCTCTCCTGTTGTTTTTGTGCCTAAAAATAACTCCCTAGTCTGTAACTTTTAAAGAGCCGGGATTATTATCATGGAGAGTTATAAACTCCCTATTTGTTTTTCTAATAATTATTCCTTCTTAATGTAGGATTCTCTCTGGATAGGTTGGTTTGTTAATTTTAACAATTCTCCTCTCCCTATTAGGTGGAATAAGTGTAAAAGGAATGTCTTTGTTAAATGGCAAGATCTGTATAGGGATGGAAATGTGATTGAGGATAGACACATTATGGATATTGATTCTTTGTCCTTGTCTTGTAAACAGATAATTCAGGAAAAGAAACTTAAACTGCTAGAAATGACTGAAAGCAATCTTTGGGTAAAGTGTCACTATTTGGCAAGTTGCTCAGGATATGTACTCTAGCTACAAAATATCTTACAGCAGCATCAGAGATATTATTGGAAGGCTGAATAGAAAATGGAACTTGTCTTGGTCTATACATCTATAGAGATACATATTTGAGAGCACTTTGTCCTTCCCTATTGCCAAAAAGCATTCTTGTTTGTTAAGACTGATTCATCATCAAGGAACCTGGATAGGTAGCAAAGCTAGACAATATAAAATTGATGCAGGTCTTTGTCATTTCTGTGGAGTGGTAGAGGATTTGGAGCATCTCTTTTTCAAGTGCAAGGGCACAACAAGATTCTAGAATGCCATTTTTCTATACTGCAAATCTGCAGGTTTTGAATACTCCAGGCTTTAGATAGTTCCTTATTGGAGAATCTAGTAAGATGGATATTGCTCTGTGGCAAATGCTAAGGGCCCACATTCTCTCGTCAATTTGGAAAAACAGGAACATTAGGCTCTTTGACAGGAATTGTAAAGGTTATCTTTTCTCTTGTTTGATGCGAATCAGAAGACTACTGAATCATTGCTTGAAGTCTTCTAAAAGTGACCGTTTGGTGGAAACTATTCCTATCGTAATCATTAAAAACTATCCTTGTAATTCTTGCAGTGTCAAAATGCTTCAGATTTACTCGAAGACTAGAGATAGTATGTCCATATTTATAAACTTGTACATTGAGGGTTTATTGATATAAGAGACTGATGTATTTTGTCAGTTTGGGGCCTTTTTTCCCCCCTGTCTAAGGCTCTTTGCCCTGAGGATGTTCTACCATTCTCTTGGAAGTCCTCTTGTAATTCTTCTTTGACTTGCATCAATTTTGTATTTTCTCTCTTCTGCTCAAAAAAAAAGAAATCTTTTGGATAAGGGGTGGGGGGTCTCT
Organism: Ceratopteris richardii; assembly: GCA_020310875.1. Classification (NCBI taxonomy): domain Eukaryota; kingdom Viridiplantae; phylum Streptophyta; class Polypodiopsida; order Polypodiales; family Pteridaceae; genus Ceratopteris; species Ceratopteris richardii. The sequence continues at coordinate 49,902,912 of CM035434.1, forward strand.
CTTTTAGTGTTATAATGTAATATGATTGAAAAGTGGGAAAAATAAGGTATCGTGCTTTTGGGTCCGCTTGTTTGACTTGGAATCTCATGTGAGGGTCACGATCTCCCACTCACTAGTGGTGAGTGATGTGGCTCCATCATTGGGGAACAACACCTCTCGTGCCTCACTAGAGCTTTTCAATTTTAAGCCTCTAGTCTTCTCACTTCGAAGGGAGGAGATTTCGACAAAACAAGAAAAGATAACAAGAATGTGTCTCATTGGTCAATTATTTGGTCCTAAGCTTCCTCTTGAGTCCTTGCAAAAATGGTTCCATAACGAATGGTTCTCTCGCGGCTTGATTGTCACCAAGTGCCCATTCTTACCAACTAATTATGTACTCTTGGTTTTCAAAAATGAAGATATGGCCTTTCAAGCCTTGGAGACTCGCACTGGGTAGATATGGAGAACTACCTTGTGCCTCTTTAAGTGGTTTCATGAATTCATACCTCATAGTTCCAAACCTATATGCTATCCACTCGATTGAGTCCTCAAACCTATCCTTTTACCTATAGAAATTCACGAATTCATAAGGGAAATTGTATCCTCCATCGATCACCCTTTGGCCTTGAGAGATGACATCGGGGGGTTTTATTTATGAAGGTGCAAAACACTCGTTCAATGGAAGATGGAACCCATAGATTTGTGTGGAAACAGATCATCACAAAGATCTCCCCTCCAAATTTGCATAGACATTGGAGAAGAAAAAACGTTGAAAAAAGAGATTACACATAAGAACTTGCCAAATGCTTGTTTTCATTATGGTTCACATGGCCATAGAATAAGAGATTGTCCTTAGAGGAAAAATTCATCACGAAAAAGGAGAATCAAGAAAGAAACTAACACAACAAATATGAAAAAAGCCTCAGTGGCCGAGAGTATGTCCGAAGATCTACTAGATGCTAAGAAAGGGAAGGAAACAAGAGAAAGTCATGGAGACAAACCGAAAAGGCTTCACCAATGTCGGACGAAGAAAGAGAAGAAGCCCTAGAGGGATTATTGATAGGAGTCCATCTCACATGACTCCTAAAACAAATATATTTTGCAACTTGGAGAAAGAGTTCAATGACTTGGATTACCTACGATGAATGAATCATTATGGTGATTGCAAATAACTTTGATGATTGTAATGTCGGGAAAGCTATGGAGGATTCCAATACCAAGGAAGACAACCATGAAGGATACACCACTAGCAAAGAGGATGAATACACCACCAATAATGAAGATAACCAAGACAAAGAAAGCTTGATCATTGGATCTAGACACTGTGAAAGGATACCAACTCCTTTTTTAAGAAAACTACTCACAATGGGAAACAATTGAGAGAAATACCTTGGAAGATCTTCCTTAAGGGTAGACTACAAGATAAAGACCCCTCGATCTCAAAAAAAAAAAGATGATGAAAAAAACAAGAAGAAGATGGACAAGGCCTGTCCCTCCAATGAACTTATACGCATCTTCTGTATACTTTCACATAGAATCAGCCTTTCAGTCTTCCACTTGTTAAATCTAAATATTTGATGTTAAGTACCACAAGATATAAACTTAGAGATCCCCCATCTCTTTGCACCTGATCCATGCGTACAAGAGCTAAAAGTCATATCTTTTACTCTTTTTCACGTGTGTATCCTTTCCGTCCTCTAGTAGACTCTAGTGATTTAGCCTTTGCCATATCTTCACAAAACGTTTTGTACCATATTACGACAACGTTTGGTGTTTCAATTTGACAATCTCGGTTCTCGTCTTTTCTCTTAAAATTTGTGCATAAATTTCCTCCACCTTTTGTCTCACCGCCTCTTACTCCTTGAAGAACATTCACAAGAATCAACTCGAATATACACAACTCGTGAAGTGTTAATCAAACACTATCCCATTTTCCTAATTGTGGCAAGCCTTGATACCTAGTTCACTAAATACTTTCGAAATCAAGTCACCCACGCTCTCAAAATCACTCAAGGTTGTATCAACATGTGACTCACTCGAATCTTTTGCCCAAAAATCCTTTTGATCTTAAATAAACTCAGCATCATGTTATTCTCCTTCATCTCTATTGATTCGATTTATGCACAGAAAAATGTGTTTTTTCAAATTCTCTCTATAATTTGTAATAATCTTCACTACGCTCACCTTGACATATCTCCTCATCCCTAGCAATAGGAATGGTTTCTTTGCATGACTTCTCTCTAATCTTATTATCCTCCACTTTTGTATGCTCTACATATTTTCTAGATTGATTTTATTGGTTGAGGGACATAAGTTGAATCCATATTTGTTTATGATCTTCCAAATCTCATCCTTACAAAGGAGGCGAAATGTGGATATTGCTAAATCCTGAACATTCTCAATTCTATCATGCACTATGTGAAAACCCAACTCTTTCATTCAGAAGCATTAACATAGCTTTACGCACTCTCTTCCACTCTTTTGTCAATATCAATGGTTGGGTAAAGTCGTCCACTAGGTCACCTAGTTCTAAGGGTCCATTACAATCTAGAGTTGTTATGAAGAGCTCCACTTGCTCTTGTTTCAAAGCATCTTGATCTCTAAGGCTCAATTGAACAAATCACTCTCCATCCACTCTCTAAATGCATGTCATGTGAGAGTGGCTAAGTCCTCTAGTAATACTCTTATCTATGGAGATTCATAAATTCACTCCATGTGTGGGATTTCTCTTGAAGAATATAAACTAGGCATTGTAATCCTAGAAGTCGATTTTCGTGTTGTAGATCTGCAAAAACTTGGCTATGTCCCATCCATTGAAGAATTCACACTCTTTTGAAATTTCTTCTAAGGCTTGCATCACTCTATCACTATTTGTGGCAATCCTCTTGTATTGAGTCAATGTTTGAAGTAGGTGCTCAAGATTCTGAGACAATTCTTGGGCCAACTCTTTGGTCAAGGTGTTACTCTAAGTGAAAATGCACACTATAACTCACAATCTCTCAAGCTCATAATTGTCACCATGACAATCAACTCACGGTCCCCTCAAGGTCAACTTCAAACTTTTCTCTTAGGCCTACTATGCTTTCATGTGAGGTTCACATGTGTGAGAGATTTGCACGTCTAGGTATGCATGCCAAGTTCCATAAAAGAGATTATATTGACTTGATCTCGATCAATAGATGACCACTATGGTTGCTCAATCACTGAGCATTGATATGTATTGAACCATTTGACTAATAATCTCACATGGCTCTCTCACTCTCTTCGCATTCATAAAATATGCCACAATTCAATCGCAAAGTAGAAGCAAATGATATAGCATACTCAAAGATGGGCTTATTAAAACTCTTTCTCTCTATTACAACATCGTCTCGACGGTTCCTTTTTTTACCATTATCATAGGAAAGCCCATGTTTGACCAAGACCAGAATTGTCCTCACTTAATTTCTCTATTGCTAGTCCTTATACTCTTTTCCTTTGATTATGTCTTCAGGTTTTCACTCTTTCACTTTATCTCTCTCTCTCTCTCTCTCTCTCTCTCTCTCTCTCTCTCTCAGATCTTGAAAGTTTGTTTAGCGCTAAAGTACGGAAAATGACATCGCACAATAATAAATCAATTCACACTCCCATGCATAGAAATTCACATCTGAACAACCCTTACATATATACGAATAAGTAGTGAATGGGGAAGTCTTTAGAGGTTGAAAAGTAATATAACAATGGTATGGCCGACCATATAATCTAGTTTTCCTAAAGATTTTCCATGTTTCAAATTCTCTGTTGCATCTCAAAAGGGGTACATTATATTCTCCGTAAATAACCTCACATTGAATCCTCATGTTGGCACATAGTGTTTCATTTATAATGCATTTCTTAATGTCACACTTTGCTGCACCAAACTTATGATGTCTCATACTACTCATTCATATCAATCTGGAAATGATGATGAAAAGGTTAGTTTAATGATGTGAGGTCAAATATGCTAAGCAAACACATATATTTGTACACGTCAAGGAGTGTCAACAATGTGAACATTCCTAACTTATTTAATTCCTTATATTATCACCCTAAGCCATATTGCTCGCAGTGTTATAAACATGTTTATGAGTTCATCAAAGAAAATAAGAGAGACGCTAATATGCCACACTTTGATCCACGATCCATATTCAACAAATAAGGAAAATAAAGAGCTTAACGAACAAGTCAGAGCCTGGTTACTGAACATAAATTTGATCCAAGCCTTTATTTGTTTGATGCAAGGAATTTCTCACTACTATAAAAAGGCATGCGTGCTTTCTCATCAACTCCAAATACGGCTCCGAAGTGGGCACCATAGGGATGTACCGCAGGTCGACTTCAGCATCAAAGTACATCATCATCAGCACAGCGAAGTGATGCACGACACCAACAGCTTACTAGTTGTATGACAAATATATGTTTGCGGCACTAACTCATCTGTACCTTCATACGCAGCACTAACTCATCAGGACCGCATCAACAGCACGCCATCAACAGCGAGAAAGCGATTTATAGGGTGAGAATCACACAGACTGAATGTGATGAGGCGATGAGGACGACGGATTGAATGCGTTCTGAGGATGGACTGAAGGCTACCAGGACGGCTGACTGCTTCCACGACGGACTGATCGAGACTTAGGCTTCAACGACTGACTGAAGGCTTCCACGGCGGATCATTGCTCCGCGCTTAATGGTTCTACTCTTTGCGACAAACAAGTGCGAAGGACTGTACCAATCACGAGGTGACGGACTGAAGGCGACGCTGGGGACTCCATTAACGACGGACTGATCGCGATTGACGAAGGAGAAAGACTCTCCTTGCGACGGACTGAAGGCTTACACGATGTGCTTTGTGTCTGTCACTCTTTCTCAACTTCCTTTGGCCATCGCACTTTCCCCCGTCTATCGCGCGTTACCTATTGTACGAGTTCCTGTCTGTCGGCTAGATTCGTGTGCGACAGACGGTTGATTTTTTTTTTTTTTCTAACATCGGTCAAATGTCCTAGAAAATCGTTTAAGTTGGATATTTACTTTCTTTGCCTCGTCTGACGTGATGCTAATGGCAGTTGCTCAATGCTCAATGCCACAATCGCCACCCCAGGCTACGGGAAAAGATTAAAAGCTCCAAACTCAAAGACAATAATAGCAGAGTAGGTGAAAAGAAAAGAAGAAGGAAGATACAGAAAAGATAGCAAAATTTGACTTGAAATGCGCTATGTGTTCTTCGATTCTTGATGTAATGCCTTCGTTGAAATCTTTCGGATAAGGGGGTTGGGGGGGGGGGGGGGGGGGGTTCTCTATTTTAGTGTTATGAGGTAATTTAATTGATTCATGGGAAAAGCAAGATATCATGTACTCGGGTCTGCCTTTCTAGAGCTTTTCAGTTTTAAGTCCCCTGTCTTCTGACTTTTGAGAGAGGAGATTTTGGCAAAGAAGGATGAGCTAAAGAGAATGTGTCTCTTTGGTTAATTATTTATTCCTAAGCCCCCTTTTTGAGTCCTCGTAACAATGGTTCCGTAAGAAGTGGTTTCCTTGTGGCTTGATAATCAGCAAGTGCCAAATCTAGCCAACCAATTACGTAGTCTTGGTTTTCAAAAATCTACATACAACTTTCCAAGCTTTGCAGATTAGCAGTTGGCAGGCATGGAGAAATAGCTTGTGCCTCTTTAAGTGGTTTCATGAATTCATACCTAAAAAGTCCAAACCTCTATGCTATCCACTCTCAATTGAGCTCCCAAACCTGTCATTTTACCTATATAGATTCATAAGCGAGATTATATCCCTCATTGCTTGGCCTCTGGCCTTGAGAGATGACATCGGGGGTTTTATATATGAAGGTGCAAATCATTGGTTCAATGCAAGATGACACCCATATATTTTTGTCAAAACATATCTTAACAAAGATTTCCTCTCCAATGGTTACATAGACATTAGAGAAGAGCAAACCTTGGAGCAAGAGATTATATACAAGAACCTCCCAAATGCTTATTTTCATTTTGGACTAGAGGGCTATAGAATAAAAGATTGTTCTTTGAGAAAAAAATCCATTAAGAAAAAGCGGAATCAAGAAACAACTAACATAACAGAGATCAAAGAAGTCTCAATGGCCTAGAGTTTGTTTGAGAATCTGTTGGATGCTAAGAAAGGGAAGGAGACAGAAGTCATGGAGACAAACCTTCACTAAATTCACAAGAAGAAGGACAAGAAGTGGTAAAGGGATTATTGAGAGGAGCCTATCTCCCACAACTCCGAAAACAAATAAATTTTGCAGCTTGGAGAAGGAGGTCAAGGACTTGGATTACCTAGGGCCAATGAATCACTATGATGATCGCAAATCACTATGATTATTGCGATGTTGGGAATGATGAGGATTCCACTAGCAAGTAAGACAACCATGAAGGATACACCACTAGCAAAGAGGATGGATTCACCACCAATAATAAAGATAACTAGGAAAATGAAAGCTTCATCATTGGATCCACAATTTGTGAAAGGATATCAAACTCATTTTCGAAGAAGAATAGTCACGAAGAGAAACAATTGACATAAATACCTTGGAAGAGCCCCCTTAATATTGGTAAACCACATTGTCATGACCCATTGACCTCCAAGAAAAAAGATGAGAAAAACAAGAAGAAGAGGGACAAGGCCCCTCCCTCGAAAGAACTTAACCACCAATAATTTTAATCATTAATTTCAATGTTAGAGGGTTGTCTGACCCCTCAAGAAAAACCATGTTTTGCCAATGGATCTGTGATAAAAGCCTTAACATGGAATTTAAGTGTCTTCAAGAGATCAAATGGGGAGGACCTTCAAAAGAGTCTGAAATTTATTTTGTCGTCCCATATTTGGCTCTCCATTGCACACAAATGGCCACTCAACAATTGGCATTAATAATAGGTGGTTCAATAAACTTTTGAATACCCATGAGGATGTGAATCATTGGTGGATTTGTGCTTCCTTCGTAGATCCTTTGCACTTTACCTCGTATATGCTACCAATTTTGATTTAGAAAAGATTGCCACCTAGAAATCATTGGACTCTTTGTCCCTGAATTTCATTCTTTGTGGGGACTTTACTATGGTGGAGGCTCTTTCTAACAGATGGTGGAATAGGGGGTAGACAATTGAAGGTCATGAGAAGCACATCTTGGTCCAAGTCAAGCACCACTTGGATGTGGTGGAGATCAAAGATGAGACTCGTTTCTCTTGGTGGAGCCTCTATTCTGGAGTAGACTTGAGGAAAGCTAGAATTCACAAGATCTATTAAACAAAATATAATCAATAAGTGGGACCACCCTCCCTCTCCTAATGTGTGGACCTAGTTGTCTCTGATCACTACCCAATTGTGCTCACCTTCAAGCTAGTCATCAATCTCAAGAAATCCCCCTGCTTTCATGCCAATCTAACAACCTTCTCTTTCCCCATTATCCAATAGGATATCACTACTACCTCAAACTAGGCCTTTGAATCCCGCTCCTCATGAGTCAAGTGCTAGAGAATGGTGGTAACAAAGAGATGACACATCTAGGTCAGGACTTAGAAGAATCTTTAAAACATTCATCGTGTTAATAGGTAAAATCTTTATTGTAGACAAAGTTTCTTGAGGAAGAAGTAAACATAGGAGAGTCTCAATACTAGAAAGGTCTCTAGAAAATAAGATGCATGTTGAGATAAAAAGAATAAATTCAAATAAATAACCTAGAGGTTTACTTTAAATATTCGTGAGTGGGTAGGGTAGAGAAGCCTACTAAAGAGATGTGTAGCCTCATCAAGAAGAAACAATACAAGGAGGAAATTCCTCTCATGATAGATATCAATAGGGTCGCATGCAAGATGGATGAAGAAAATAGGTTGTTGATTGCCAATCACTTTACCCAAATTTTGGGGGGTTTCCATGCCTCTTTCTCCTCACATGCATGATTGCATGGAGGCCATCCCTAGAATCAAATCCAAAAGAATACCACAATACCTCAAGCCTCTGCTTGAAAATCCCATTGTGGATGATGAAATTCTTGAGGTTATTGATTTGCCTCCTAGTGGCAAAAGCCTGGGGCTAGATGGCCTCAACAATGAGTTTTCCAAGACCTTGAAGCATGTGGCCACTATTCCACTAGATCTAGTGTGACAAGACAATGTTTCTTTTGGTGTAGTGCATGAATGTCTCTAGGGTTATGTGCATCTTAATAACCAAATGGTTATGCCATATAGACTTCTTCTAAAATCCATCCATTAAGAAATGCATTTTTTACATCTAATTGATAGAGCTTCCAATTCCTAGATGTAGCAATGCTAAAAAGTACAATAATGGTAGGAATTTTTGCTACAGGCAAGAAGGTCTCTTCATAGTCTATCCCATGGGTTTGAGCAAATCCTTTAGCTACTAACCTTGCCTTATGTCTATTGATACTACCATCGGGATTCTTCTTAACTTTATAAATCCATCTTGATCCAATTACCTTCATTGATGGTTTGCTAGGAACAAGTTCCCATGTGTCATTGTCTATGCGAGCTTCCATTTCTTCATCCATTGCTTCTTTCCACTCCTTGTTTTGAGCTTCTTCATAAGATGTAGGTTCTTCATCGTTGAGATCCTTGGCCATGTAGATTGAGTGTTTTGTAACCAAGGATGTGTCAAATCCATATCTTTCTGGCTTCTTCTTTTCTCTCATTGACCTTGTGATTTGTTGTAGAGAGATTTTTGATCCTTGAGTTACTTCTTCCATTTTATCTTTCCCTTTACTCTTTCATAGCTTCGATTTCTCCAACTCTATCATGCTATAGGTGTGTAGATGTTGATACAAATTCTGCCCAAAGGTACTTGGGTGGATTCGTTTTATTTATCATAGATCTATCTGCTTCAATTATGGTCCTATTTCTCCTTTCTCCTACTCCATTGTGTTCAGGAGTGTACCTCGTTGATACCTCTCTTTTGATGCCTCTTCCTTGAAGGAAACCATCAAATTCACTTGAGAAGTATTCTCCACCACCATCTGATCTGAGTCCCTTCAGACATTTACCTGTTTGGTTCTCTACAAGTGTTATCAGGTCCTTCACTGCACATGATCAGTCGCATGCCCATCACTGAACAATATTAAGCATGAACCATGTAAAACACATGCATGGAATAAAAAATCTGAAAGTTTAATGTAATTGGGAATGATGTGCAAAAATTAAATAATCATAGTGAGGTGATAATTGTGTTTTAAATAAGTCAATATTCTAATTCATTTTCAAAAGTATATCTAAACTATGATCCTACATACTAAATTATGTGTAAATGCATTACATATGATCAAAGAAAATTAGACTAGCAAAAAGATTGTTGTTATTGATGTGCCTGCTGCAAACAGATCCTCTTGATAATCAATTGGTACTCATTCTCTGCATCATGAGCAAAGGCAATAGCTTCATGAAGCGATATAGGCTGGCCTGAGCGAAGCTTTGCTTTAACCTCCTTATCTATCCCATCATCATACTTCTTCTTCATAGTATCATTGGAAACATCTTCAAGCAAGCGAAGAGTTACTAAGTATTGGTAGAAAGTGGTCCATATACGTTGTAAATGTATCACCTTCTATCCACGTAAATTTAGACCACAATTTTCAAACATGTAGGTTGAATTGTAAGGGTAGAAAAGAATCCTTAAACTGTTCTTGAAAGGTCTTCCATGTGCTTGGACAATGTGCACTATGAGAAAGATCATTCCACCAAAGCTGAGCTCTTCCTACCAAATAATTGGTAGCAAACTTGACTTTCTCATTTTCTAAATATGACTCATCAGAGTAGAAATCATTGAATTGAGAAAGCCATGATAGGACAAATTGGCCATCCTTTCATCCATCAAATCTGGAGAATTGGAAGTTCTTAGCACCTATCTTGGAACTTGCACCTTCTTCTTGTGCAATGATAATCACTTTCACCACTGTGATATGATACGATCATCACTTTGTACTTGCTGGAGCATAGCATCGCATTCTTGTATAGCTTGTTGAGTTGCTTGAAGTTCTTATCGCATAATCTCTAATTGTTGCTCGAGTGAGACCCCAAGTAAAGGTGAATTGCCAAAATCCTCTATTGTTATAGGGTCCATATCTAGAAAAACAATTCCCTCTTTCAAATTATGTTGAATCCTCAGTCTAATAGATAAATTAAAAAGCTTGTTCAAAGAGCTTTCCAATGATATATTATATGCTAAAATCCGAGTTATATAGTGAAAGTTATGCCCTTTTTGTGATGCACTCCCCTAGGAAAATTGACGGCCGCTTCCACATGTATGAGCTCAACTTGGGAATTGTAAAAGGAAGAGGGAGGTGAAAGTTGATGTAAATAGCACAAAAGGGAGATAGAGTGATAACTCAAAGAGATGGAGTAGTGGTTAAAGTACTTCCCTTATAACTAGGAGATTGTGTGTTCAAATCCTCCTACCTTAGGGAATCTAAAACTCTCTATTGCCACTCAAAATTAAAATTTCCTCGGGCGTAGCCAATGGTCGCCAAGGGAGCCTTGGGTGCCGATGTTGCCAATGTATTGCCTAAGTTATTGCCTAAGTTCTTTGTCTTAGTCAACACCTTAGTCGATGCCTTGGAGTAAACTAAAGGAGTAAACCAAAGGAGTAAACGTACGTGTAAACGTAGGTTCTCGTTCTAGAACTGGAAAACAAACTGAAACTAAAACTGAAACTGAAATAGAGACAGAGAAAGAGACAGAAGTGAAAGCGGAAGTGGACATGGATGCGGATGCGGATTCGGATTCAGATTCGGATTCGGATTGGGATCGCGAACAGTGAACGCAAATAGAGCGGACGTGAAACGCGAACACAATCCCCTCAGCAAACATTCTCCTCCGGAGTGATACATGCCAGACTCTGATACCACTGTTATCAGGTCCCTTAGTGCACACACACATAGAGGCAGAAAGAAGACAAACAAGAATCAGAAACAGAGAAACAATCAATGCAATATTGAGTGCAATCTCCCCCGTGTACTCTGATGGACGAGTCTCTCACTCTCTTTCTCTACAACCGATGGTTGCACTTTGCTTCTCAGTGTTGGAATGAGTTCATCTTTAGATATGTATCCAAAGAGATTTCTTCTTTGAAGGTAGGCCTCCATCCTCAAAGACCAGGCTGGGTAGTTGTTTCTATCCAATTTGTGAATGGTAGAAGGAAAAACATCTCCCATATTGATTTAACTATGCTCTAATACCATTGAAGGACTATTCACAAAAAATGGGACTTATTCATGATTTTGGGACAATTCTATGTTTTCCAACTCTATTTTTTTTGAATGATTCATGTTATTTAAATATCTTAAAAAATAGCTTGACATTGATTTTCAAGATTCTCCAGGTAGTTTCTTCTCTTGTTGATAACAAAATCTTCAGATCTTAGCTCGGGCCTAATATTGCAAATTGGAAGGGACCAATTTACAACACTAAGATTTGAACTCAATGAGCCTCTTCCTAAGTGGATAAAAATATTCATATTGTCAATATACATATTACAATTATAATTGTTTAGGGGATCATTATTAGAGTTTCAACCTCATGTAGTCTCATCATTCTATCCTTAAAAAAGATAAAGCTCTGAGTATATGTAAGAGGCTCTTTGAACTCTCAAATTAATTATAAAGCATATTAGTCACACTAAGATTGAACTTCTATATAAGAAGCAAAATATTAATTCGAAGACTCAAGATTGAGCATATTAATGAGACAGCTGACAAAACTCAACATTGAGCAATTTATTATGACTTTAAACACAAGTTCATCAATGGAAATTCCAAGAAAAAGAAGATTGATCTTATTCATGATTTTGGGACAAATCTATGTTTTCCAATTCTATGTTTTTTTAATGATTAATATTATTTAAATATCTTAAAAATAGCTCAACATTGATATTCAAGCTTCTCTAGGTAGTTTCTTCTCTTGTTGATAACAAAAACTTCAAATCTTAGCTCGGGCCTAATATTGCAAATTGGAAGGGACTTGGGCTCGGCTTAAGTTGCTCCTAATTTTGTAACTAGGTTTGAACTCAATGAGCCTCTTCCTAAGTGGATAAAAATATTCATATTGTCAGTATACATATTACAATTTATGATTGTTTAAGGGATCAATATCAGAGTTTCAACCTCATATACTCTCATTATTCTAGTCCTTTAAAAAAAATAAAGCTTTGAGTATATGTAAGAGGCTCTTTGAACTCTCAAATTAATTATAAACCATATTAGTCACACTAAGATTGAACTTCTATATAAGAAGCAAAAAATTAATTCAAAGACTGAAGATTGAGCATATTAATGAGACAGCTGACAAAACTCAACATTGAGCAATTTATTATGACTTTACACTAGTTCATGAATGGAAATTCCAATAAAAAGAAGATTGACCTTAATATTACAAAAATCAAAATTGATTATCTTAGTTTTATAAACATATTGAAAATCAGATTAAAAGATAAAACAAAAAAATTATATTAAATATTGATAATATATATATATATATATATATATATATATATATATATATATATATATATATATATATATATATATACATATATATATATATATATATATATATATGTGTGTGTGTGTGTGTGTATATGTGTGTGTGTGCGCGCTATGTATGTGTGTGTGCATGTGTGAGCAATGTGTATATATATGTACATAACCATATCAATTATTTAATTAAATATTTTCAAATTATAAAGATATACCCCTTTCCAGAGAACTCAAAATATTTAATATTAAATATTGATATATTTATACATAAAGAAATTTCAACTTATATATATATTTTATATATAAAGAAATTTCAAAAACACACACACATACACACACACACACACACACATATATATATATATATATATGTGTGTGTGTGTGTGTGTGTGTTGTGTGTGTACATCCAATCATTTGAATCAATATCTTCAAAATATAAAAAGAAAATGACTTCAAGAAAACTCAAAATCTATGAATAACATAGAATATTATTAAATGATGAGAAAATATAATTGAATCTATAATTATCCATTTAAAGCAAATTATCTCAAAAACATATGGTGTTTAGAAACACCTAATTAAATTTAATGTACGGCTAAATATCCACCTAATTGAATGATCTCGACATTGTATGGTGTTTAGAAACACCAAAATATATTAAATACATAATAATAATCCCTATAATTGAATGTTGTCAATACTATCCCTTTGTAGTGAACAACATTGGTGCTAATGGAGAGCCATCTAGTCAACATTATTTCCTTCACAAAAAGTTAGCAAATCCATCTAGTTGACATTAGTTCCTGCAACATAAACAAAAGAAAACACAAGCTTGGGATGATTTACAAAAGAAAACACATGAAGCTATTATAATTGAATTACAAATTACAATCATCTTCAATAGAGGTATTATAATTGAATTACAGATTACAATCATTTTCATTAGAGAAGTAGCTCAAATGTTCGAATCCTTCATCTTGTTTCCCTTGGCTTTGTTTTACGTTCGATATCACTGTTGCTGGAATTTTGGTTTTATTTGGTTTGTGCCCACCTTTTGGTGTCCAAGCCCAAAGAATGGAAGAAGTATTCTCCCAACGTTGAGGATTAGCAATATTTTCTCTCCAATATTTTTTCCAACAATCCCTATATAGTTCTTCATCACTTATGTTTTCCTTTTTGAAATAGGTATCCAATATTGTATCTGAACCTTAAGATATGTTTCTGATTCTCTAGTTTGATTAACTTCAGTTTCCGCCATGCCAAGCCACACAGGGTACATTGCATCACATCAAGGCATGGATCGAATTCCTTTGCTGGTTTGTTACGCAATGGACCACAAAAGTGTACATCATTTTCACCTACATCTTCATTATCAAATGTATTATCTTGCACAAGATTTGAAGATCCAAATGTTTTGCATCCACTTTTTGGCCAAAAATCATGATAAAATGTATCCTTCCATATTATTTGAGATTTCAAAACCTCCATAAGGTTTTTCCAATAAGTAAGTACCGGATTAATCCATTTTCCATAATCTGAGTTATCCCCCTTCTCTTCCAGATGCATTTTCCACCAATTCGCATATCTCAAAAGTCCTTCCATGACCCTTTCATTATCCTTCACATACTCACTAGATGGCAATAATTTTGGAACGCCTTCAGGAAGCTTCGATATGCCATCTTCATTTTTCTTCCATAGCTCTATACCATTTGCAGATAACCAATCAATTTTTTTGGATGCAATTTATATTCCATCAAGGGCACCCCTTGACTCATGTAGAATCTGAATTGCAATGGTTTCGAATGCCCAATAAGAGTATCTGCTCCATCATTTAAGTACCCTTTGACAAAATTTTTGAAATCTGGTACTTTTTGTATAAGAAAAGGTGTCAGATGCATGCTGCAACATTCATTAAAAGTTCTCATAAGATGTGGAAAACTAAAAATAGATTGTTTTTTGAGCTTTTCTGGAAAGTAACTAAATAAAGCATCAATATCCTCATGTGCATGTCCAACCATAAGGAAGCCAAGTTGCACCATATCAAATATCCCATTAGCAACTAACGAAGACAAATATGCAAAGACATAGCAATTCTTATTTTCTGAACCACAATTATCAAGTTGCAAAAATAATGTTCTAGGTAATTCCTTGAATGAATTACTTTGATTTTCACATGTAATATTACATTGTGTTACATTGTCATATAAAATTTGCTCCTTTAATACATCCCTATGATGATAAAGTGCATCAGGCCATAACAAAGAATCAAATAGACTCTTTGCGTAATTCACACGAGAACTCTTCAATCCCAAATCTCCATACAACTCACTTTCTTTTTTTTATAAGTTTCTTAAACACATTGAAATAGATGCAATTGTGAAATTTGGATCACGGGGCCATAATCCTAAAGCAAAATGACCATAAGCACATTGTCCATGTCCATGAGTAAGCATTCCTGTTGAAGATATTGGTAATCTCTCAATGCCATTAAGAGATTTTGGAACTGGTCTATTCTGTGGTATAGCTATTTTACTTTGATCCATTTTATCATGAATAATGCATAAATATTTATCTGGAAATAATTCCAAGCATAATATAGATTTCTACAACTCATTTGACGTAGCATATGAGATCTTCTTTGTGCTAAATATCTTGCATGTTCTTCATGGTTTTTAGTAGATTGTAATTTTGCTTTTATTCCTGTACAAAAGTCACATTTGGAGAAGGTACTTGACTTTGATAAAGAAACTGTTCTAAATTCTGTATTCCACATTCTTGAAAATGTTGGTTGAGATAATTTATTATATCCCAAACTCTCTAATGTCATATTCACCTCTCGAAGAATATCCACTTGTTTATAATGTGATTGAAGCACTTTTTGTGTTTCACGAGAACCATCAGTACATGTTCTCAACTTGTGTGGCATTTGATCTGCATTATTATCAATGAAATCATGTATCAAAGCTTTTGCTATTTCTACATGTTTGATACTTTTTCTAAGTATTCCATTATTCCCATGAATGGATACCTTTTGACCAAGTAGAAACTTTTCTCGTAGCCTATAAAATGAGCTCTTTCCAATACCATGAATTAAATACCATGCCTTGATACATACTTCTTTTGCATCAAACGTGAAATTAAAACTCAAGCGCTGACTTGAGTTCACATAGTTACCTTTGTAGACCATATTCATGCAATCCAATACATATTTGCATCTATCTGAATAGCATTGTCCCCAAAAGTTTAATCTTGCATCCATTATTTTAGCCCTACTAGCTACTTGACAACATCTCTGTTCACAACAATCATGCATTGAACCCATCTGAATTCTCTCAAATGAGCATCTCTTATTAGGAGCCAATGTATTACTTTTTCTAACCTTGTGGATGTAACTTCTTTTTTTTTTTGTTCACTTCAAAATATCCACAGTTACTATTTTCCATATTAAAATCCTCTTGTTGATCTGATTCCATTCGAAGAGGAGAAACAACTTGTATATCATCAAAACAATGTTGACTATCAATAGCATGAGAATAATTCTTATCAACATCTACATCCTCAATACCATTGCAATTATCATCATCGATGTTGTACGATGACGTAAAGCAAAAATTTGGATTTTCTCCAGCTTCAAGATCCACATCCTCAATACCATTGCAATGATCATTCTCAATGTCATACAATGAGTTAAAGCCTAATTTTTGTATCATAGGCTCACCATCTTCTGTAATGATTTGGAGTATAGGCCAACTCACCAATTTCAAAGTTGAATCCAAAGTTGATGGATCCACAGTTTCATCCATAATAACACCTAGGCAACTTTCTCCCAACTCTTTGCAATTTATGGCATCCCATGGATTTACCAATAAAACAATAGCAGTTGCATATCTTTCATGCTTTTCATGATCCAACAAGATGACTCTCTTTCCTTTCCACTTTTCTCTTTCTTCAAGTTGACCAGATAGAGTTTGCTTTGTTGCAATCTTGATTTTGCCTGTAAAAAGAACAAATGAGAAATTAACAATGCTATTCAATTGATCATTCTTTCAATAATTATTGTAAAAATAATCAATTGAATTAAAACTAGAACACAAACATCATTTCCACAAAAAATAATCCATATTTGCATATACAAACATTCACTAATTGGACTTAACTTTGAGTCTAGTCAAAAATCAAGGAAACTACAAGAATAAAAATCTCTAACTTCATTTTCATGCTAGCATGTTAAGAGGCACTCAAACCATCCCTGAAGTGATGTTATGTATGTCTTTGTATGTGTGTATTTTAGTGTGTACAATACTGACTTCAGTTGAATAGAGGTTCCACTTTATGTTCGAAACTTACATTACTCAAAGTTGAATAGAGGTAAGTCCGACTCAAATTGAATATAGGCTCAATCTCTCTCTATCTCCAAGTTGAATTGAAACTCATACTCAAGTTGAATCCTTTCTGACTCTCAAACTTAATTTTGAGCTCCTCAAATTCCAAATTGAATAGAGGCTCAAACTTAAGTTCGAGCCTTTCAAACTACACATTGAATAGAGCTTCAAACTTGAGTTTGAGCCTCTTCAATTCTAAGTTCAAGAGAGATTCAATTCTTATTGCTAGAAAAGCTAAGAGGCTCAAACTCATATCATCTAACTCAATAGACAAAAACTTGATATGATTAAAAGGCTCGAACTTAAGTTCGAGCCTCATGCCTCATATTATGTGACACAACAGACTCAAAACTCATGGGCCATGTGAACAAACTTGATATGATTCAAAGGCTCGACGTTAAATTCGACCTGGATATGTCTTGCAAGACTTAAGAGGCTCGAACTTAAGATCGAACTCTTTTGTTCATCTTTCAGAGGCTTAAACTTTTCAGCTTTTGATCATCTTGCTATTCAACGGCTCGAACTTAAGTTCAAGCCGATTATCTCTTTGGATGCATGATTTAAGAGGCTACTTTCCAAAAAC
Source organism: Ceratopteris richardii (assembly GCA_020310875.1). Taxonomy (NCBI): domain Eukaryota; kingdom Viridiplantae; phylum Streptophyta; class Polypodiopsida; order Polypodiales; family Pteridaceae; genus Ceratopteris; species Ceratopteris richardii. Next base: position 49,920,376 of record CM035434.1, read on the forward strand.
TTTTGGAAAAGTTGAAAAAGTTTGAGCTTCATATAATTTGCCATAACAAACTCAACTTGATATGATTCAGAGGCTTAGCCCTTGTAGATGCAAGAAGATATTAGTCCTCTTCAACCTAAATGGCTCAAATCGATATGATTCAGAGGCTTAGCTCTTGTAGGTTTGAGTTAAAAATATCAATCTATTTCTTGAAGAACCTAAGAGACTCGAACTTAAGTTTGAGCTCATATCATGTGACCAAACAATCTCGAACTTGATATGATTCAGAGGCTCCAAATTGAATATAGGCTCAAACTCTCTCGATTCAAGTTGGAATGAAATTCAAACTGAAGTTCATAGTTTGAATTTCAATCCTGTCTGATTTACAAACTTAAGTTTGGGTTTCTCAAACTAAAGTTTAATCCTCTCTAATTCTCAAAATTAAGTTCGAGCTTGTTAGATTCCAACTTGAATAGATTTATTTCGAGCGCTTCAAACTGCACATTGAATACACGTTCAAACTTAAGTTCAAACCTCTGCGACTCTACGTTCAACAGATTGAATTCAAAATAGATTCAAGTTAAAAATACTATCATGTTTGCTGGAAAAGCTTAGAGGCTCAAACTTAAGTTCAAGCCTCATTTGTAACTAAACAAATTGAGAGTTGACATGATTCAAAGCAGTCGGAGCCTCATATTATGTGACACAACATAAAATTCATGGGCTCGAACTTAAGTTCTAGTCTCATATCATGTGAAGACTCAAACTTGATATGATTCTAAAGGTGTGAACTTAAGTTCAAGCCTCTTAGCTCTTTTGGATTCATGAGTTAAGAGGCTCGAACTTAAGTTCTAGCAACTTTTGGAAAAGTTGAAAAAGTGTGAGCTTCAAAACTCAACTCATAAGATTAAGAGGCTTAGCTTTTGTAGATAAAAGAAGATTTGAGTTAAAAATATTAGTGTTTTTACCAGAAAACTTGAGAGGCTGGAACTTAAGTTGAAGCCTATTTTTGCCAAAAAACTTGAGAGGCTCGAACTTAAGTTGGAGCCTCATATCATGTGAGCCAACAATTCGAAACTTGATATGACTCACAGGCTCCAAATTGAATATAGGCTCAAACTCTCTCGATCCAAGTTGAAATGAAATTCAAACTGAAGTTCATAGTTTGAATTTCAATCCTGTCTGATTTACAAACTTAAGTTTGGGTTTCTCAAACTGAAGTTTCATCCTCTCTAATTCTCAAAATTAAGTTCGAGCTTGTTATATTCCAACTTGAATAGGTTTAGTTAGAGCCCTTCAAACTGCACATTGAATAGAGGTTTAAACTTAAGTTCAAACCTCTGCGACTCTACGTTCAACAGACATTCAATTTTAAACTCCACCTTGAATCGACATCCAAACCTAAGTTTCACCTTTAGTTAGTTCTTTTCGATGTAAGAGAGTATTCAATGTAATAGGCTCTAACTTAAGTTCGAGAGTCTTTTATTAAAATTTCAAAATAGATTCAAGTTAAAAATACTATCCTGTTTGCTGGAAAAGCTTAGATGCTCGAACTTAAGTTTGAGCCTCATTTGTAACTAAATAAACTGAGACTTGACATGATTCAAAGCAGTCCGAGCCTCATATTATGTGATGCAACATAAAATTCATGGCTGACTCTACATTCAACAGACGTTCAATTTTAAACTCCAACTTGAATCGACATCCAAACCTAAGTTTCACCTTCTGTTAGTTCTTTGGGATGTAAGAGACTATCCAACGTAATAGGCTCAAACTTAAGTTCGAGCATCTTTTATTAAAATTTCAAAATAGATTCAAGTTAAAAATACTATCATGTTTGCTGGAAAAGCTTAGAGGCTCGAACTTAAGTTCGAGCCTCATTTGTAACTAAGCAAACTGAGAGTTGACATTATTCAAAGCAGTCGGAGCCTTATATTATGTGACACAACATAAAATTCATGGGCTCGAAATTAAGTTCGAGTATCATATCATGTGAAGACTCAAACTTGATATGATTCTAAAGGTGTGAACTTAAGTTCAAGCCTCTTAGTCTTTTGGATTCATGAGTTAAGAGGCTCGAACTTAAGTTCTAGCAACTTTTGGAAAAGCTGAAAATGTCTGAGCTTCATAACTCAACTCATAAGATTCAGAGGCTTAGCTTTTGTAGATGTAAGAAGATTTGAGTTAAAAATATTAACATTTTTACTAGAAAACTTGAGAGGCTCGAACTTAAGTTGAAGCCTGTTTTTGCCAAAAAACTTGAGAGGTTCGAACTTAAGTTCGAGCCTCATATCATGTGAGCCAACAATTCCAAACTTGATATGACTCAGGGGCTCCAAATTGAATATAGGCTCAAACTCTCTCGATCCAAGTTGAAATGAAATTCAAACTGAAGTTCATAGTTTGAATTTCAATCCTGTCTTATTTACAAACTTGAGTTTGGGTTTCTCAAACAAAAGTTTAATCCTCTCTAATTATCAAAATTAAGTTCGAGCTTGTTAGATTCCAACTTGAATAGGTTTAGTTCGAGCCCCTCAAACTGCAAATTGAATAGAGGTTCAAACTTAAGTTCAAACCTCTGCGACTCTACGTTCAACAGACATTCAATTTTAAACTCCAACTTGAATCGACATCCAAACCTAAGTTTCAGCTTCAGTTAGTTCTTTTGGATGTAAGAGAGTATTCAATGTAATAGGCTCGAACTTAAGTTCGAGCGTCTTTTATTAAAATTTCAAAATAGATTCAAGTTAAAAATACTATCCTGTTTGCTGGAAAAGCTTAGAGGCTCGAACTTAAGTTTGAGCCTCATTTGTAACTAAATAAACTGAGACTTGACATGATTCAAAGCAGTCCGAGCCTCATATTATGTGATGCAACATAAAATTCATGGCTGACTCTACATTCAACAGACGTTCAATTTTAAACTCCAACTTGAATCGACATCCAAACCTAAGTTTCACCTTCAGTTAGTTCTTTGGGATGTAAGAGACTATCCAACGTAATAGGCTCAAACTTAAGTTCGAGCATCTTTTATCAAAATTTCAAAATAGATTCAAGTTAAAAATACTATCATGTTTGCTGGAAAAGCTTAGAGGCTCGAACTTAAGTTCGAGCCTCATTTGTAACTAAACAAACTGAGAGTTGACATGATTCAAAGCAGTTGGAGCATTATATTATGTGACACAACATAAAATTCATGGGCTCAAACTTAAGTTCGAGTCTCATATCATGTGAAGACTCAAACTTGATATGATTCTAAAAGTGTGAACTTAAGTTCAAGCCTCTTAGCTCTTTTGGATTCATGAGTTAAGAGGATCGAACTTAAGTTCTAGCAACTTTTGGAAAAGCTGAAAAAGTCTGAGCTTCATAACTCAACTCATAAGATTCAGAGGCTTAGCTTTTGTAGATGCAACAAGATTTGAGTTAAAAATATTAATGTTTTTACTAGAAAACTTGAGAGGCTCGAACTTAAGTTGAAGCCTGTTTTTGCCAAAAAACTTGAGAGGCTCGAACTTAAGTTCGAGCCTCGTATCATGTGAGCCAACAATTCCAAACTTGATATGACTCACGAGCTCCAAATTGAATATAGGCTCAAACTCTCTCGATCCAAGTTGAAATGAAATTCAAACTGAAGTTCATAGTTTGAATTTCAATCCTGTCTTATTTAAAAACTTAAGTTTGGGTTTCTCAAACTAAAGTTTAATCCTCTCTAATTATCAAAATTAAGTTCGAGCTTGTTAGATTCCAACTTGAATAGGTTTAGTTCGAGCCCCTCAAACTGCACATTGAATAGAGGTTCAAACTTAAGTTCAAACCTCTGCGACTCTACGTTCAACAAACATTCAATTTTAAACTCCAACTTGGATCGACATCCAAACCTAAGTTTCACCTTCAGTTAGTTCTTCTGGATGTAAGAGAGTATTCAATGTAATAGGCTCGAACTTAAGTTCGAGCGTCTTTTATTAAAATTTCAAAATAGATTCAAGTTAAAAATACTATCCTGTTTGCTAGAAAAGCTTAGAGGCTTGAACTTAAGCTCCAGCCTCATTTGTAACTAAGTAAACTGAGACTTGACATGATTCAAAGCAGTCCGAGCCTCATATTATGTGACACAACATAAAATTCATGGGCCGACTCTACATTTAACAGACATTCAATTTTAAACTCCAACTTGAATCGACATCTAAACCTAATTTTCACCTTCAGTTAGTTCTTTTGGATGTAAGAGAGTATCCAACGTAATAGGCTCAAACTTAAGTTGGAGCATCTTTTATTAAAATTTAAAAAATAGATTCAAGTTAAAAATACTATCATGTTTGCTGGAAAAGCTTTAAGTTCGAGCCTCAATTGTAACTAAAAAAACTGAGAGTTGAGATGATTCAAAGCAGTCGGAGCCTTATATTATGTGACACAACATAAAATTCATGGGCTCAAACTTAAGTTCGAGTCTCATATCATGTGAAGACTCAAACGTGATATGATTCTAAAGGTGTGAACTTAAGTTCGAGCCTTTTAGCTCTTTTGGATTCATGAGTTAAGAGGCTTGAACTCAAGTTCTAGCAACTTTTGGAAAAGGTGAAAAAGTATGAGCTTCATAACTCAACTCATAAGATTCAGAGGCTTAGCTTTTGTAGATGCAACAAGATTTGAGTTAAAAATATTAGTGTGTTTACTAGAAAACTTGAGAGGCTCGAACTTAACTTGAAGCCTGTTTTCTCCAAAAAACTTGAGAGGCTCGAACTTAAGTTGGAGCCTCATATCATGTGAGCCAACAATTCCAAACTTGATATGACTCACGGGCTCCAAATTGAATATAGGCTCAAACTCTCTTGATCCAAGTTGAAATGAAATTCAAACTGAAGTTCATAGTTTGAATTTCAATCCTGTCTTATTTACAAACTTAAGTTTGGGTCTCTCAAACTGAAGTTTAATCCTCTCTAATTATCAAAATTAAGTTCGAGCTTATTAGATTCCAACTTGAATAGGTTTAGTTCGAGCCCATCAAACTGCACATTGAATAGAGGTTCAAACTTAAGTTCAACCTCTACGTTCAACAGACATTCAATTTTAAACTCCAACTTGAATCGATATCCAAACCTAAGTTTCACCTTCAGTTAGTTCTTTTGGATGTAAGAGAGTATTCAATGTAATAGGCTCGAACTTAAGTTCGAGCATCTTTTAGTAAAATTTCAAAATAGATTCAAGTTAAAAATACTATCCTGTTTGTTGGAAAAGCTAAGAGGCTCGAACTTAAGTTTGAGCCTCATTTGTAACTAAATAAACTGAGATTTGACATGATTCACAGCAGTCCGAGCCTCATATTATGTGACACAACATAAAATTCATGGGCCCACTCTACATTTAAGAGACATTCAATTTTAAACTCCAACTTGAATCGACATCCAAACCTAAGTTTCACCTTCAGTTAGTTCTTTTGGATGTAAGAGATTATCCAACGTAATAGGCTCAAACTTAAGTTCGAGCATCTTTTATAAAATTTCAAAATAGATTCAAGTTAAAAATACTATCATGTTTGCTGGAAAAGCTTAGAGGCTTGAACTTAAGTTCGAGCCTCATTTGTAACTAAACAAACCGAGAGTTGACATGATTCAAAGCA
>CM035434.1:49948471-49953471 GCA_020310875.1 Ceratopteris richardii
CATATGCATCTGTTTACTTCGATTTTATTATTGATACATCTACAATATTATCTCTCTTGGAACCCTTAGAATCTACATCAAGTTAAGCCTTGACTAGTTTCATATTCGTTTATTCCAATCCTAGATCATTAGGCATGTATAACACCCCAACAAAGGTCAAATCCCCAACATAGATTAAAGATACATCAAATTTAGATCCCAAGTGGGAAACATCTTGAAACAAACTTTATTTAAAAAAAAATGAAACTATTCATTTTAGGAGGTTTTGAGCAATGGGAAAATGTAGATTTCATATCGTGAGCTTCTTTTCACAAACTTATGGTCCTATTTACATTCTTTGCAAAATATACTATGCTCAACTCGTGGGAAATAAATAAACAATAGTACACTTTTTTGTCTCTCTCATGAGCATGGAGGAGCTATAAGTTTTATCTTATTCATGGTTTTGATCCTTTTGCTCTCTTAACTTTGGATCAAAGCTCCATTACATAAAGAGTTTCATAGATGTAGATGTCTTTGTTAGAGTTAGAATATTCAATCTACTATGATACATTATTGTTTCAACTATCAGGCTTTATTTAGATATTGTCGAGATCCAATGAATGTAGTTAATTTGCAAAAAACTCTATGGGACAATGCAATGCTTCATGGACTATAGATAAAGAGGGGACACAAACATTAAGGTGAAAAATGAATATCCACACAAATGATATGAGAGATTATAGAGTTTGAGGTTCTTAACTAAACACATATATTGCAATTGATTGATTAAGACTAGCTAACAAAAGATGATATAGTCAATGGATGCATGTCTACATAAGAAAGAAAAATAAAGATGCACATGTGCATAGAGACCAAGAAAAAATAGACAACACAAAGCATTGTATGGTAAAGAGAACATCAAAATAAACTTTATTTGTAGATCATGTGATATATCTATACAAATAAGAGTTATTTGTTTATTTCCTTCAAGCCAAACAATCATGAAAGCTTATGGGAATCCTTGAATTCCATGAGTAGGATTCTCCTCAAGCGTCTTCATCTTGCTTCAAATGGTGGCTTCAATGTCGTTCTTTATTATAACCAAAACATAATAAGCATCACATTATGTAATATGAGAGCAATATCATGTTTCTAATTTCTCACAATCCTAATGCCTACAAAGACATGCTTGTAATTATTTTTAATGCGATCATGGAAGTTAATCTAGATCCTAGATACTTGCACTCAAGCTCATATTTCTTGCAAGAAACAATGATTTTTCTTCCTTCAAAATAAACAATTGCTTGTGCTTATAGCACTTGGATAGTTCTATAATGGTTTACCTCTTTCAAGAATTGAAGAGGCTCATCCATCACATCCGCCATTATACAATCAAGAGGTCATTTGAAGTTTCATATCATCTTCACCAAATTTGTCACATGATGCTTATCGCGCATAGACATCAAAGGGAACAAATGCAAAAGAGAGTTTGTGTAAAATCTTGTAAATTGGTTTGACAATTTGAGCATGTAAGAATTATTTCAAAGTTAAAACTGTATAAATATGCAATAAAGATGTATAATATACATAATAAATCTAAAAGTATTGAGATTTTACATCATCAAAGGTTCTCTTGAAATCTTAGTGCCACCAAATAGATGAGCAATCATAAAACACTAAGAGATTGCCAAATCATCAATATCAAAAACATGTATTTTGTAGCGTGTGCCTAGGAAGTTGATGATTCTAATGAATTTTGATGCAAATTTTTCTTGAAAATATTATATCCAAATGTTAAGTGACTGCACACTAAAAATCAAAAGCATATGTGAGTCACTTGCTTCTATTGGCATCAATTTAGAAGTATGTCTTCGTGGAAGTATGTCTTCGTGGTTTAGGAATTGGATATAAGCAGTTCAAAACTTCAACTAAGACTAGGGAAAATATTCCAAGTTTTCTTAATCTTGTGTCCATGCTGATAGTTGAATAAAAGAACCTTGGTGAAGACTCAAACTACCAAGGAAAAGCTAGTTTTGAGTAGGTATTTTACTTTCCGAGAGGAAGAGGCCGAGGAAGAGGCTTTGAAAGTGGAAGAAGAAATAGTAACCAGGACCAAGGTCAACAATAGAATCATTCAAGAGGTAGAGGACAATTTTGAGAAAGGGGAAGCCAAAGAGGCCACAACAATTTTGAAAAGAAGTGATTCAGCTAATGACAACAAGGGATTTTAGAATTGTGGTGAACCTTGTCACTTTCAATGTGATTCAAATTTGCAAGTTAAAGAATCAAAATAGCACGAAGCAACAAAAAAAATATGCACCCATAAGTGTAGATGATTTAGAGAAGCTATTCAATATCTATTGATATTTCAAAATCAAATCTTAATGTCTAGTTTTTTTATTGATATGCCTCAAATCCATGACTAGACATGTAGAATGGTTTAATAGTTTGGAAAAATTGTATGTTCCTAGATTATCTGATCAATAGGATACAATGACACATCATATTCAATTGAGCATAAAGGAAACATAACACTCTCTATGGAGGAAAAGAAGGCAAAACATTTTGGTGATGTACTACATCTTCCAAATATAACAAAGAATTGGGTTTCTATTGGAGAAATGGTTGACCAAGGATTATAAGTCAGGTTTGATGCTAATCGTTTATATGTAGAAGAGAACAAATAGAATGAAAGGTTGATCACAAAAGGAAACAAAGTTGTTAGAAATGTTCACCTTCAGTGTGAAAAATCATCATATAAATGTAGCCATGTTTGCAAAAGATCAAAGGAGCTTGTCAATGGACTACAAAATTTCAAGGTTGGAAAGTTGCAGAAGGTTTGTGAAGCATGTCATTTTGATAAATAGTGAAGGACATCATTTTTGCATGAGAAACATGTTAGTGATAATGTTCTAGAAATAGTACATATAGTCGTTTGGGGCTTGCAAAGACCACATCCATGGGAGGTTGTAGGTTTTATGTCACTTTCAATGATGACCATACACAAAAGGTATGGGTATACTTCATGAAAAACAAGAGAGATGTGTTTACTCACTTTCAAAATTTCAAGGCTATGTCAAGGTCACAAGGAACGAAACCCATAGGCTGCAAGTGGGTCTACAAGGTAAAGAAAAATGTTGAGGGTAGCACAAGTAGGTATAAAGCACAATTGGTAGCAAAAGAATATGGACAAACATATGGCATTCATTATGAGAAAACGTTTAGCCATGTAGCTAGAATTTAGACTATTAAAGCACTTCGCATTACCTAGAACAAACAGATGGATTTTGCATTAGATGGATGTGAAATATGTTTTCTTACATTCTGAGTTGTAGAACTTCAAAGTCAATTTATGTAGGCTTCCATGATACCTTATTTAGATGTTGTCAATTGCATTCTATGCTATGTGAGTGCTATTTTGGATTATGCATTGTTGAGTTAGTGCATATAGACTTTTCTGGTCCCTAGAAGGAATGGCACCCTATAAAGCTCGCAATGGATGTGAAAGATGTTTTCTTACATTCTGTGTAGGACGTCAAAGTCAATTTATGTAGGCTCCCATGAAACCTTATTTAGATGTTGTCAATTGCACTCTATGCTATGTGAGTGCTACTTTGGATTATGCATTGTTTTATGAAGCTAGTGCAAACTTGTTGGTTCATAGATACACCAATGTAGATTGGGCTAGTAGTTTTCCAGAAACAAGATCTACTCGTGGTTGTCTATTATCACTTGAGAGTGCAACTATTACATTGAGCAGTAAAAAGAAGCCCACTATTTCTTTGTTGAGTACGGAAGCTAAGTATGGAGCTATTGCAATGGCAGCATGTGAAGTGTCATGGCTAGAGATGCTACTTGCAGATTTAGATATGGAAGTTTCCTAGTTATCAATGGGCAATGAAACTATCACTACTCCTTACCTTATCAATAGGTTACTTTTAAAGTCCCTAGAAGGAATGACACCCTATAAAGCTTGGAATGCAAAAATTCCAAGCTTGTTAGTGAGAATGTGGTTGAATTAGTGCATATAGACTTCTGTGGTCTTACCAAGACCACATCTATTAGAGGCAAAACAAAATTATGTGATAACCATCAATGAGCATACATGACTAAAATGGCTATATTTTATGCATACTTCAATAATAAGTTTTTGTTCAAATCATCAAAAGTTAAATTGAGCATGACTAATTACTGATGCATCTCATTTCATCTCAATCTTATTTTTTCTCTATACAATGATCGTTTTGAGTATCCAAGCACATAAGGTGATAGAGAAGAAAGAGAGGGATATATACATACCATAAAAAATAGATTTTGAATCACCAAAGTCCAAGTATTGAGACATTTGGATTGATTTGGGTGTCTACAACACTTGATTCTCCAAGTATCACAAATGTTTTGATCCCCAAGAGCCTAAATTGATATATCTTTTTGGTAAAAAATAAACCTCGTAATATATCCACTAGATGTTTCTAATGCATTTGATTCCATGACATGAAGAGCCTTGTGAGTAGCACTGATGTTTCAATTGAATTTTTTTCTAAGAATATGCCGAACAAGAATGGCCAAGGACTATGAAAACTCATAGAATATTGTCAAAATACCAAGTGTGGATCCAAAAATAAGCCCTTATATGGTTGCATCCAAATGAAAAGTCGATCAAAGACAGAAGACCCCAAATAGTTACTCAATTAGGGCCCTCTCCTAAACATATGGTCAAATTTCTCATTTATATGGGTTTTGGAGCTAATGTGATAATATTGTCTCTTACTTAGACTTTAAAGGCTAAATTGAAACCCATTCAAGTATGTTTGATAGGATTGGGATATATTCAGACCCCATGCATTGGTGAAATCACACTTCCCATTCATTTAGGAAAGGTCAAATTATTTGTAAAATTTTTAGTGTGTGAAGATGATGATCTAAAAGAACATGTTATCCTAAGACAATATTGGATATTTGAAAACTCAATAGGTCTAAACTTAGCCAATGGAAGAATGATACTCAAGTGGGAAGAA
>CM035434.1:49968471-50003471 GCA_020310875.1 Ceratopteris richardii
ATGATATGAGCCTCAGTTTTTCCAGCCATATCAAGTTTAGGATTCTTGTGTCTTGTGTGCAAAAGAACAAAGAGGCTCGAACTTAAGTTCGAGCCTCTGAGCTTTTCCAACTTAAGTTCGAGCCTCTAAGCTTTTCCAACCATATCAAGTTTAGGATTATTTGGTCACATGATATGAGCAAAAGAACAAATCGAGCCTCTCAGCTTTTACAACCATATCAAGTTTAGGATTGTTGTGTCTTATGTGCAAAAGAACAAAGAGGCTCGAACTTAAGTTCGAGCCTCTGAGCTTTTCCAACCATATCAAGTTCAGGATTGTTGGATCACATGATATGAACAGAAGAACAAAGAGGCTCGAACTTAAGTTCGAGCCTCCGAGCTTTTCCAGCCATATCAAGTTTAGGTTTCTTGTGTCTTATGTGCAAAAGAACAAAGAGGCTCAAACTTAAGTTCGAGCCTCTAAGCTTTTCCAACCATATCAAGTTTAGGATTGTTGGATCACATGATATGAGCCTCAGCTTTTCCAGCCATGTCAAGTTTAGGATTGTTGTGTCTTAGGTGCAAAAGAACAAAGAGGCTGGAACTTAAGTTCGAGCCTCTGAGCTTTTCCAACCATATCAAGTTTAGGATTATTTGGTCACATGATATGAGCAAAAGAACAAAGATTAAGTTCGAGCCTCTCAGCTTTTCCAACCATATCAAGTTTAGGAATGTCATGTCTTATGTGCAAAAGAACAAAGAGGCTCGAACTTAAGTTCCAACCTCTGAGCTTTTCCAACCATATCAAATTCAGGAGTGTTGGATCACATGATATGAGCCTCAGCTTTTCCATCCATATCAAGTTTAGGATTGTTGTGTCTTATGTGCAAAAGAACAAAGAGGCTTGAACTTAAGTTTGAGCCTCTGAGCTTTTCCAACCATATCAAGTTTAGGATTGTTGGGTCACATGATATGAACAAAAGAACAAAGAGGCTCGAACTTAAGTTCGAGCCTCTCAACTTTTCCAGCCATATCAAGTTTAGGATTCTTGTGTCTTATGTGCAAAAGAACAAAGAGGTTCGAGTTCGAGCCTCTGAGCTTTTCCAACCATATCAAGTTTAGGATTGTTGGGTCACACGATATGAACAAAAGAACAAACAGGCTCGACTTAAGTTCGAGCCTCTCAACTTTTCCAGCCATATCAAGTTTAGGATTCTTGTGTTTTATGTGCAAAAGAACAAAGAGACTCGAACTTAAGTTCGAGCCTCTGACCTTTTCCAACCATATCAAGTTTAGAATTGTTGGATCACATGATATGCGCAAAAGAACAAAGAGGCTCGAACTTAAGTTCGAGCCTCTAAGCTTTTCCAACCATATCAAGTTTAGGATTGTTGTGTCTTATGTGCAAAGAACAAAGAGGCTCGAACTTAAGTTCGAGCCTTAGAATCAATTCAATTTTAGGAGCTTCGAACCTCTTATATGATAGGAGCCTCTCAGCTTTTTCAACCATATCAAAAACAAGGAGAGGCTCGAACTTAAGTTCTAGCCTCTTAGCTTTTCAAGCCATATCAAGCTTAGGATTGTTGGTTCCAATTCGAGCCTTTGTCGGTTTTCTTAATTCCACCATATCCAGTTTGGGATTGTTAGGCTTAAACCAATTCAATTTTAGGAGCTTCGAACCTCTTATATGATATGAGCCTCTCAGCTTTTTCAACCATATCAAGAACAGGGAGGCTCGAACTTAAGTTCGAGCCTCTTAGCTTTTCAAGCCATAACAAGCTTAGGATTGTTGGTTCCAATTCGAGCCTTTGTCAATTTTCTTAGTTCCACCATATCAAGTTTGGGATTGTTGGCTCACATGATATGAGGTTGGAACTTAAGTTCGAGCCTTTGGATATTTCATCATCACGTTCGAACTTAAGTTCGAGCTTTTGAATCATATCAACTCTCAATCTGTTCAGTCATAGGATGTGACACTTGAACTTAAGATCAAGTCTTATCTTTTTCAGCAAAACGAATAGTATTTTTAACTCAAACATATTTTCAAATTTAAACACAACGGGAACGAACTTAAGAGGCTCGAACTTTGTAAATTTGATTATAATCTATAATCTAAAGTATAATAATTAGAGAGAATAGTATTGATAATAAATTTGATGACTATGAATGAGAAATTTGATGTTATTATGTTCATATTGTTTGTTATTATGTTGATATGATAAAAAAAAAAGTTTTTTGTTCGACTTTCAAGAGCAATATAAAACACACATTTCAAAGCAATGTGATCGATAATGTATTTTCATTGGAAAATTTATCAAAAACAAGTGGGATGAAGGTTCCTTCAAATAGGATTAAGGTTCAGAAATCTTTTGATTTGACACACAAAGAAGACATGAAATGGTTTGCTGATACTTATGATCATGAAGGAAACTTCAAAGCAGGTGTACATTTATTTATGACAGATGCAAGATCTACATATGGTGATATGGCAATATTGTTCATGTGAAAGAAGATGTAAATGCACAAGGCACACCATGTTTTACTTGTAAAGTGCTTCCAGATGGTGAGAATATTAATGAGAATAAGTTCTCCTTATCATGGGAGACTTTTTGTTTGGATGATATGAAAGATAGTATCTCAAAGTCTGATCGACCATTAGGTTCAATTGGATCGATCGAATCAATAGAAAAATTAGTGAAAATTATAAAAGAAGCCAAAAGATTAACACAAAAGTCAAAATCTTTGAAGAGAAACTCAGATGTATTTGAGAGATCTAAGAAACAAAAGTTGAAAGGTTCTTCAAATAAAGATTTAGGATCATCATCAAAGTCTGTACAAAACGATGAAGATGTATCAATCCGACATTTAGATAATAGGAGTGAAGAAACAGAAGATACAGTAGTGCAGCCACAAGAAAATAAAATGATGGATTTACTACTTCAAAAACAAGAATACTATGCTTTTGGTTCTGATTTAGTATTTAATGCTGATGTAAAAAGATGTTTTCCAGCACCATCGAATTATGTATATCGAAAATTAAATAGAGATTGGGTGCGTACATTAATGAATGATTTTCTCTTGGCTCCGAAAGAGAATGAAGTTCTTGTAGTTGTTATGCCTATTGATCCAAGTGTGAGAATACCTCTAAAAACTTTATGTCATGATGATATTGATAAATTTGAGTATTGGATAATATCTGGACAACATTCAATTAGTGCAGCGAAAACTTTACAAACTGTTAATTCTCCGAGGGTGACATTACAGATACGACAACAATTTAGATATAGAAAAGCAAAAATTATAGTAAATTGTCCTCCAAAAATTTCAAGGGAGATATCTAAAGAGGCTAATTTGATGGTGGCAAAGTCATTACAGAAGGAACCATTTGTGGATCAACTTTTACAAGCTAGATCTCAATGGAAAGCCAATGGATGTCCATCCAAACCTCCTCCAGGTGTTAATCAGAGTCAAAGAGAATTTATATCATGGCAGGTATGTTTATATTCTTTGTATTTTTTATGTTTTAGTTTCTATATATTATTATTTTTAAAAACTTGTATTTATTTAAACGATATACATTTTTTTTTAGAATTTTGTAGAGACTACAGAGCAATTTTTACAAAAAGGATTTATAAAGAATGATTTACATCTTCTTTTATGTAATGATGAGGAATGGAAGAATTGGATATCAATAATGCGTTTGTATAGTCAAGGGGCACTGCTTAATACAAAGGGTGAAGTGTCAAATAGCAAAAGAGATTCAACAAAAGATGTTATATCGACATCTGCAAAGATGGTAGCAATGAAAGGTGGTCAATTGAAGCAGGCACCAGGGACGGTTATATTAGGTCCGACATTATCCAGATGTATTGCAGGTTTGGACAATAAAGAAATTTTAGAACTTCAAAAGGCAATTTTAGAGAAGAAAATTTTGTTAAAAAAGATAAAATCATTGAAGCACATGGTTGACATGGAAGAAATGGCATGGAGATTAAAGACAGATCGTGTCTTGAAAATTGCTATAATTGCATTTTTTATTGATTTAACAACAGAGGTTTTGACTTGGGAAAAGCTCTGTGAGAAATACAATATCACAGATATACAATATGAAAAAATTAAAAGTTATAGTGAAACATTTGTGAAAGACTCATTAAACAGGGCAAAGAAGTCTCCTCCTTTACCAAAGGCTGCCATAACTTTGTTGAGTCATTTGTATAGAGTTGCAATGGGAATAAAGACCACAACAAATGTTATTCCATGGTCAATCTATGGATTTGGTTTTGATTTGAACAAGGTGGAAAGTTGTTGTGCAGAGCAAGTTCTTCCATTCAATATTGTTTTCTTTAGGTTTGATTCAGAACTGTACAATTTACATAGTCGGGAATGCATTTCAACAACGTTCTTTTCCAGATTGATTTTTGCACTCAACAGGATGAACTCCGAGACAGAATATGTTCTAGTATCTTTTATTGATTTCCTCTATGTCCATATGCTTGTGGAAGGAGTTCAACATACAGCTACAAAAATGACTTTCAAAATTGGAGCCACTCAGAGTAGTAATCCTTCCATCAAAGGAGAGATGGATTTTGTAATAGTGCTTATGTACATTAGCAAAGAGGATAATTATCAGATGATTGATAGAATAGATTAAGCAAATCTAAATATTTTTTCTCATAAAGGTCTGGATGAATTCATAGAAAAAAATTTCATTGATGATTTCATCAACAGTTTTGCTCGTGAAGAAAGCTATGTTGTAGAGTTGTATTGTCGAGGAGTTGTTCTTCAAAGAAGTTTATCTAAAAAACGCAGTTGTTTTGGTATATGTTTAGACATTGAAGAAAAACAATTAGAATCAATTTTCTCTTCAGTTTTTGAGAATGACCCTGCTTTGCATCAATGGTGTTATATCAGTAATCAAGATACAGATATCAGGAATCAAGATACAGATAATACAAATGTGTTCGAGAATGTTGATGCTGAGATTGATGTACAACCTAGTGGAGAAGAATCAGAAAGTAATCAAGATGATACAGAAACCGATGAACGTATTATTACAATGGATGAAGATACTGCAGGTACTTCAAATGTATGAGAAAAAAAAGCAGCTTGAGAAAATATCGATTCCATGTAATGTAATAAATACCATAATTTTCAAAGTATATTTTTCTTTATATGTTAGTGATGATTGCATTTCTTGAACAATAGATTTTTATTTTGAATATATTACCTTGTTGAATAAAGTGATATGAATCGATTATATTTAAATCTTTTTATTTATTGTTAATATCATATGTTTGTGAGTTAAAATTCGACATCTCTTGTCTATTCGAGTAATTTAAAAACTATTGTCAATGATGCATAAATTCACCTGTTATAATTTTTAAATTGATTTGCATGTATGACTCTTTTGTTTGAAAAATCTGAAACATATTGTTTTTAAAATTATGATGCATTTGATTAAATACAATTTTGAAATGTACGGTTAAGATGCAAATATTAAACTGTGCGGTTTTTAAAATCGAAATCTTATTGTTTGACGTAGATGCACAGAGAAATTAATTATAAGTGTTTAGATAGAGAAATCAATAGATAGATTTTTATCATAAAGAGAAATTAATTGAGAAAATAAGTATTGATATGTCTGCATATTGTATTGATTATTATATATCTTTTGGATTTCTTTTTATTATAGATGTTAACAAAAATAAACATTTCATAAGTGATGATGGTATTGGAAAGCTTATTGGCCACTTTGAGGATGAAATGAGTACTCTACATGAGCAAAGCTCTTTTGAAACATCAGATAAGCTATCTTATGTTATGGAGAAACAACATGCTAGGCCTTTTTGGATTTTACCAGGTATATTGTGTAATATTATGATTATTTTATTCATATTATAACTCATTTATTGAAGATATATCAATAAGTTATCTTAAAGCACTCTTTTTAGTTATTGTGTATAATAAACCTCATTGTTTGATATATGCAGAGAATATCTATCCTCCACTTCATATAAGCAATAATTTTCTCCTTCTCGATCTAAATGCCCTTTTGTTCAACAAAGATATAAGATGGAACATATCAGAGAAAGATTATGTCAAAAATCATTCAAATATTGATGACAAAAGATATTCTTTTTTTATGGTGATGAGCTAAGAAGATTTTTCTATGGATCACATTGAAGAAATATATAAACCAGATCAACTTATCATTAATGCTAGTTTCTTCAAAGGTTCTATCCCAGTAGAAAATTGCATCGACATTACCCTTTATCAAGCAAGACATGATCATTCAGTACCAAGTGATCTTCTATCCTATGTTTTGAGCTTCATCCAAAGAGATGATATTTTGCTCAATCGCATCAGACAACCACATATCATCAAAGAACATCTTATATTTCCTATGTTTCAACTTGCAATGGAGAATTCATCGTCTATGTTAGAACATGATATCTTGAGTGAATCAAATGATCATTCAAATAACTTGAGAGTATCTTCTTTTGATGACTATGAAGTACATAATAATAGTGAGAAAAACATAGATGTTCCATTGATTTGCAACGAAATTGAAAAGGAACATACAACAATAGCATCGACAAAGCTAGAGGTTCCATTGAATTGCAAGGAAATCGAAAAAGGAGATCTAGCAACAATAGCTTCAACATTTGGTGTTCCACTTTTAAATAAAGAGCAGCTAAAACTGTTACAAATGTGCTACAAAAATAAAAGCATGAGAGAAAATCATGCAATAGTGTATGCTACAAGGTTGGGCTATCGACAAAGTCGTTTCATAAGTGGAGTTGCAGCAAAAGCATACATAAAAAGGTTACAAAAGGCATACCTTAATTTAATAGGTAAAGAAATTCATCATACAATATTTATGTTTTTTTTTATATCTACAGTCAAATATTTATAAAATTTTTCTTTTGCAGGATAAAGAAAAACGTTGACGGTAAGGTGGATTATTAAATTTTCTCAAGATCTTTTGATTGGTTTGAAGATAACCCATTTTTTAATGTTAGTTTCCTTGTTTTATGAAAGATTGTTTTTCTTCACAAATAAACACACACACACGCACACACACACACACACACACACACATATATATATATATATATATATATATATATATATATATATATATATATATATATATATATATATATATGAAGTTTTCTCTAGGCTTAGTCTACTTTTGATTATATTGATTGTAAGAAAAACTATAAAAGGAAATTGGAATCCCCATGAATATACAATCATGCATTTAAATCAATTTTCCTATATTTTCTTATGTATTATCAATTTTAATTTATTATAAGTTTTGAATATTGAGAGAAATGATAATGGCTTAATTAAACATATCTTTAATTACTGTAATTATGAAGTAATATAGAATGTAAAACAATTTAATTGATTTTTATATAAATCTAATTAACTTCAATTTTATTTTGCTGAACAAAATGCTGATTTGCATATGAACTACAAAGAAAACACAAGCTTGGCATTGATGTCTTGCTGGTCTTCACACATATATGAATCTTCATCAAGAAAGCAAGGATTTTCTTCATTCCCAAGAGATGAAAGAAGGGTATTGATACTGGAAATGAATGGCATTTTGCTCAAGACAATTGATAACGAAAGGGGTGATCTATTACTTGAATCTTTGCAAAACCATATGAATTTTATTGAAGAGAACACAAGAATTGTGCATTACATTCGCAAGGATGCATTATATTTCTTGGATTTTTATATGGATCTTTTTGAAGTGTGGATTTGGACCACAGAAAGAGTGTCGATAGCTCAAAGAACACTTGTAGTATGTTTTCCAAAACACCATCAAAGATTTCATATTATAGCAGGTCAGGGTGCATGCCAAAAAACTGATATCCGTATCGGATATAAGTTTGTGCATCATAAAAACTTGGACACAATTTGGAAAATTTTTCCACATTTGGATGGAAATAATACCATTATTTTTTATCATACATTATATCATGTGATTTGGAATATGGAAGGCACTTATGTAATTCTACCAAAGCTATGGAGGCAATCATCGGAGGAGTTGGAAAACTTTTTATCCAAAACAATGATTCCGTGGCTTTATGGATGGATTTGCTCAAAGAACAGACGTTCTTATACATGTAATACAATTGTAAATCAGAGACCTTGTGATAGAGAAACATATTATGTACTTGAACAATATATTAAGAAACGATATCAATGATTTTAAAATATTTGAACATCATGTATTTTATTGGTGTTTTTAAACACCACATATTTTTGGGACTGTTCAACCAAGTGAAAAATTATTGGTAGCCTAAATTGCATATATTTGAGTAATTACTGAATTCGATTGTTTTTCAAAGCTCTAAATTAGTATGATAGATTTATTATAAAATTATATGAAACAATCTATAGTATTGACATAATTTTCATATCATTCACCTAAATGAACAATTATTAGTATGCCAAATTGCATATTATTAAGTATTGTTAAATTAGATCTAAATTCATGTGGTTGCTTTTTTTTTAAATGGAGGTTCAGCCGAGGCCTACTCCTCCGGGCTTTAACTTTGAAATTGCAACTGTATAAGGAAGGGCATAGTATCCGTGGGATCCACCTTATCCCACAAGATATAACTTTCCATGTTAAACATGTCCCTTACATGTGCTCATGGGGGTTGAACCCCCGTCCGCGCCTCAAGAGGCGAGAGGCCCAACCACCCGAACAAGTGACCTGGGACCAATTTGAATATATTTATTGTTTATATTAAATTGTAAGCTCTAAATTCGTATTAGGATAGATTTGTTATACAATTAAATTGAAATGAATTTATTGATTTTTGTAACATCATATTTTGGGATATTTACTTTAACATGAGCATTTATTGATATATCAAATAATTAACCTATTATTATTGAATTGGATAATAATAGACTTCTTATTTTTAAAAAATTCAAGGCTGAATGCTTTTCTTTGTTTATTCATATTCTCCTTGGTGTTTTTTTAAATAAGATCATGAACTAATATTATTTTTTATCTATTGAAAGCTTAAAACATTTTAACAAAAAGAAGATGTATTCATGAATTGATCTTTGTAAGAAGAATATAACATAGAAACTATAAGTTAATTCCATCACTTGGTATTATAAATGGGACTTGAATAATTCCCAAATTTCGTGATTAGGCCTTATTATGAGAAGAGATGGTGGACACACTCCAAAGATGAGTTTGGTGTTGCAAAAGCTTGCCTACACCTGGCAAGGTCACTTGAGAGGTGCTAAGTAGACACCTTCACCTTTTTAATAATGGATTAATACTTCCTTAGTACCTTGGAAGATCATTCTCAAATTGATTTATCAAAACAGATGACTTGACACAAAACATATAATCAAAAGCTTGCTATTTTCGGATGGAAAGCACATTGGAATTTTACTCAGAGCTTAGAGCTTGCTGAGAATTGGCTAGAGAAATTTCGCACACATTCAATTAAGTATATGAAGAATCTATAGCAACAAATTTGATGAATTTTAATGGACTATACTAAGAGAAATCAATTTAGGAACATTAGGGTGTCATCTCGGTATCTCATGAATAATCTGCCTACATACATATCTCACTTCAAATTGATGTAGCTCATAGATTAATGAACCAAATATGATGAAAAAAATGAGATAAAGCAAATGTACTTAGCACTTTACCTATAACAATTTAAATCACTTCAAAAGAGTAAGTACACAGAGAGAAATCAGTGATCAAAGTTGACTCAAAAAACAATGTGAACCTCAGAGAGTAGTTCAAGTAGACTCCAAAGATGATCTAATAAATCATTCTACATTGCAATATAGTACATGAATGGATTTGGCATGAAGCATGGGAAGGAGGAGCACAATGTGTGCTTCAACAATGATCCAATTATCTACCAAAATCTCCTCTAATTGTAGCACAAAAATCTACTCCAATCTACAACTTTCTTCATGTGTATTTATAGAGAAATTTGAGGTTCAGACTTGGTAGGATTCCACCTAAAAGTTCCTCCATCATAGGGGAATCTCATCTAATTGACTTCTCCTACTTTGGCTTCATAAATTTACACCTAACAAGGTCGTGGGATTCTCTTCTCCCTTTTACTTTTAGAGTTTTCACTCTTCTATTATTAGAAGAGATAGTTTTAATGACTCCTCATTGAGATCACAAAATATTTCATTACATAAATGATTTAATTAAGCACTAGTCTTGGATAAAATGCACCAACAATTATACCCTCTACGATTCTCATCTATATATCTCTGGCTACAATGCCAATAGAGAGAGAGAAAGACAGAGAGAGAGAGATGAAGAGAGAGGGAGAGAAAGATTCCATAATATCTTTTCACTTTGTCCTCTCTAATTCTCCATGAAAAAGAATTTAATTTGATGCTTTTTATATGACAAAATCAGAGAGAGAGACAGAGAGATTTAGTCATAAAATGAGTTTGGCTGGTGAAAATTGGTGTAGCACAGAGGGAGAGAGAGAGAGACGATGCTTTTGCGACATTCAAAGAGACGAGTACATGTGAACTCGGACATTCAAAGGCCTGATAAAATATAAGCATACGCTTTATAGGCTTTATAAATTTATAGGCAATGGAAGATTGGATGAATGGCGACACATCTATAAACGTGTGCTAGACACGGATAGCAGGTTACAAAATGGCACTCGTGGTGGAGGAAGGGCTAGCGTACTTGCACCACGCCTGCGTGACTCCAAGATATCACGGCCGCCAACATCTTGCTAGACGGTCGCCTCCATCCCTTCCTTGCTGACTTTGGCCTTTCTAAATTCGCCCATGTTTCATCTCATGAGACCCACCTCAGCCCTTAGATTATCGTTGCTGGCTCACGGAAGAAAGAAAGTGTCGAGCGCTGCAGTTCGAAAGCAGAAGGAGAAATTGGAGGAAATTCATGTGCGTTGAAAATTCGATGGAGAGAGAGAGAGAGAGAGAGAGAGAGAGAGAAGCCTGAAGTGTTAGATAGATGGCGTTGACGATGCACTGATTGGGCTACAGAGAGAGAGAGAGGAAGAGAGAGAGAAGCAAGGATTCAAGGCGGTGTCTAGATGAATTCGATGCGCAACAAAGGTAGATTCGCAGAGAGAGAGAGAGAGAGAGAGAGAGAGAGAGAGAGAGAGAGCGGGGGGGGGGGGCAGATGGGCATCGGCGCTGCTGGAGAGAGAGAGAGAGAGAGAGAGAGAGAGAGAGATGCACTCTGTATAGTGCAGAAAGAGGCGAAGAGCGAGATTTTCATTGTGTTTGAGAGAGATATCGAAGGAGAGAGAGAGAGAGAGAGAGAGAGAGAGAGAGAGAGAGAGAGAGATGCACTCTGTATAGTGCAGAAAGAGGCGAAGAGCGAGATTTTCATTGTGTTTGAGAGAGATATCGAAGGAGAGAGAGAGAGAGAGAGAGAGAGAGAGAGAGAGAGAGAGAGAGAGAGAGAGAGAGAGAGATTTCGTTTTCTAGGTCTTTTGATTGTGTTGTTATTTAATTATGTTCTAATATTAATTAGTTGCTTAATTGATAGTTACAAGAATCAAAACAAACGAATGTATTCAGCTATAATAAATTCATATTTAATAGTAAACAATTAACCGAAAATAACTTTAGGACTAAATGTAAATAAACAAATAAATAAATAAACAAATACTCTTTTAGTAATTAAATTAAAGTAAAATATTAATGGTGTGAATAAAAATTAGAAACTAAATAGATAAAAGAAAATTAGAAGTGAAAATTAAAGTGAAATAGAATTAGGTAAATAAAAGGAATTTTAGAAAAAGTAAAATAAATAAATAAAGGGAATTTAAGTAAATACAAAATAGTAAAATAGATATTTAGAAAATAGAAAAATAGATATTTCGAAAATAGAAAAATAGATATTTAGAAAATAGAAAAATAGATATTTAGAAAATAGAAAAATAGGAAATTATAAAAAGCAAGAAAAATAAATAAAAACTTGAAAAGGAAAAGCAAAACAAAATATAAAGAGTAATAGAGTAAATTAAACGATTATTTTTTTCGAGTGTTTTTTTTTTCTAAACCCTCAATGTACTAAAGACAATTTTTTTTTCCAATGATCATTTCAGTGACTAAGGATATAAAGTAAACATGAAGATTTCTTTTGCCTTTTGCACTTAAGAAATAAGACTCTATTTGCCTTTAGTTGTGTACCTAGAGTTATTAACATCAAGGATCTTTTCATGTCTAAAGATCTTATTTTGTAATTACTTAGCGTATATTAGGAAACATTGTTGGGCTTTTGGATTTACCCCGTACATTGTACATTACCCATAGGTGGCAAAATTCTATCTTCTAGTGATGATAACTATATGATTGTTGATGCTTGCACTTGGTCTTTCGCATCGAGCATTATAGTTAATAGTATGATATCCTTTATTTACAATTTTCTCTTGCCCAAACGTGTCATCACTCTTATCCTATTGATCACATTCATCTATGACATCCTCCTTGTCAACATGCTTCACTGCACCCCCTAAAACATAGGCAAAGCTCATTCCACTATCTATAGGAAGGTTCCCAACATGTAAACACTGCTCCCCAGATAGGATGTCAATCCAAGGCATGATGCAACTGACACTCATCCCATCACGACCCTCCTTCTCTTCAACAAGCTAAATGTGAGGCTTTTCTCAAAAGAAGACATGTGAATGATGTGTGTGCCACTCTCCTCCCATCCATTTATATCCTCTTGTATCTAAAATAGCAGTGATCTGGAATGATCTAGCGTCGCCATGTGGCAAGCATGCAACACTCATCCCCACTAACCATCAAATACCTTAGGATATATCCCCGATCTTAGGACCTTGGCTAACTAGCCCTTGTCCCACACACACATGGAATGATCTCTGTAGACCAATGTCTGACACTCTCTCCCCCTTCTAAAGATCATTGTCCTCAATGATCAATGAGGAAAAGTACTTGAGAACCAGAGCTACGGAGTCCCAAGTAGAGTCAATAAGTGGTAATCCTCTCCAGGCTACTAGATACTCTTGGATGACACGATTCCTTAACCGTTTCTGTCTCCTATCTAGTATTCTGTCTGGAGAATGATCTGCTCTATTGGTGAGAACTCTGAAGCACTAGGACATTTCTGTGATATACCTATGGTACTGAGAGCATTGGGATTCATGTCATAGTTCATCTCAAAAGGAAATGCAACTGGTGCTAAATACTATCCCAATCTGTCTGTCTCTCAGACATATATGCCCTCAACATGTCCTCTAAAAACTGGTGGATCCTCTTGGTCCTATGAATCTGACATTCCTATCTGAAACTATGGATATCGACAACCCATGCAATTTGAAGACATGCTGGATAAACAACTCCACTACCTGTGGAGTTTCTATCGTCTCCTCTGTAGGTATAAAATGAGCCATCTTGGTCAGTCTATCTACCACAACTAGGATTGAATCCCGCTTCCTTTGGGTCCGCGGTAACCCCACTATGAAGTCCATGGATATACTATCCTAATTATGATCTGGAACTTGTAAAGGATGTAAAAGACCTGGTGTCTTTACCCTTTCTCCTTTGTTGACTTGGCACATAAAGCATTGTTGAGCATAAGTATGGATATCTCTAGCTAATCTAGGCCATCAAAATGTTCTGCTAACAACTTGTATTGTCTTGTCAACATCTGGATGTCTTGCACAAGGCACATCATAACTATCATGCATGACTTTTCTTCTCAAATCCCGGGAATCTGGTATGCAAACCTTTCCTTTTTCCTTCTAACTATTCCATTCTCCTTAGAGAAACTCGAATACAGAATAGACTTGTGTGCTCTGCTAGGGAAAGAAACAGTTGAAATTATCCCGTCTCCTATAATAGAGTCATCACTGATGGCTCGAATGTGGATCTTCCACCTGTGCTTCATTTATCTCTTGAAGCAATGAGCTTTCTAGAACGTTAAAGCTCATTTGATACATTATCATGATAATACATCAGTAACTATATTCTCTTTGCTCTTCTATATAGGATTTCTATGTGAAACTCCTGTATGAGCTCAGCCCAACGAGCCTAACTGCCTCTAAGATCTGGCTAACTACTAAAATACCTAAGTGCATGGTGATCTGTGTATACCTGAAAGTCTACATCATAAAGATAGTGTCTCTAGACTTTAAGTGCATACATCACTGCATACAACTCCTGTTCATGCACTAGCCTGCCACCTTGGCTCAAAACTGTCCCTATGGCGTATGCCACTAGCATCTGTCTCTAACTCAAAGGATTTTTTTGGATCGATCACTTTGAGTATCGGAGCCTCTGAAACCAATTGTTTCAGAGTATCAAAACTATCTTGCGACTCTTGCTTCCATGCAAAGAAGCCTTGCCTTGAAACACGTTTATCATAGGCACTCCTATTGACGAATAAAAATAGATAAATTTCTAATAGAAATCAGAAATTCCTAGAAATGACCATAGCTACCCCTCATCCTGAGGAGTAGGCCAAACTAAGATAACTGAAACCTTCTTGGGATCCAACTGAACCCCATCAATAGATACTCTATCCTCGAAAGAAACAACTAAGTCTTCTCTAGATTAACTGAGTCTTATCATAATCTCTTACTCTAATCTGATGGTAGCCACTTAGAAAATCTATTTTTCTAAATACAACGGCTTCACCTAGAGTGTCTAAAAGATCATTAATCACAGGCATAGGATAGCTGTGTCTAATAGTGATATTATTGAGTGCTCGATAATCGACACACATCCTATAAGATCCATCCTTCTTCTTCACAAGAATAACTGGTGCAGCAAAGGGTGAATAGCTAGGTCTAATCAAGCCTTTTTTAAGATACTCGTCCACGACCTTGCGGACTTCATTTTCCTCCTGCAAACTCATTCGAAATGGTAGCCGAGCGATCGGACTCGCTCCTGGTACCAGTTTGATTCTGTGCTCTATATTCAATCAATTTTGAGCAACTTGGTAGCAGTCACCAATCGCGTCTCTTGAAGATTTGGTTCTCCACGGATCAGTAATCTCCTTCCCTCATGCTCAAACTGATACACATGCGAAGCAAAATCAATGACTAGCTTCTTCCTCGCATGCTACTTCTTACTAAGAACTATGTCGAATCGAGCTAATCTCGCTATCTCAAAGTCCAATCTGTCCTCATAGGACAGTACTTGAATAGGAAGATCAACTACTCTTCTATCCCAAGTCTCTGTTCTTTTCCCGTCGGCTAGCTCTACGGTATAAGTATAATCTGACTGTACCATGTCTAAGCGTAATCTCTTGACTAATCGAGAACTAATTATTAGTCGAACCTGTGTCAAAGAGTACCTTGACAAGCTGTCATGCCATGACTCCTCTCATGATAATAAGCTCAGTATCTGGGAACTGATATCTTTTCTGTGCCACTAGCGAAAGCACAACATCTGGCACAGTCGGAACCTTTTTAGTGACCGTCATGGCCACTATGGGAGATGATAATGGAGATGGGGAATCCCCAAACTCATCCTCACTCCCACCCCCTGCCTCAGTCGGATTTATGACTATGGTGGCTACTATCTGTTTCTTTTTAGGACAATCCTTATACAAGTGCTGCCCTAAGCAACCATAGCACAAACCCTCTTTCATTGCCTTCTCTTTGTGCTGAGGGGTAAGAATAGATCGGTTATATGCCCTCTCAGCAAGAGCAGATACTTTTCTCTTTCCTCCTGAGACTGTCTGAATCATGTGCACCTGCTTAGCCTCCCTAGAAGGCTGTGCACTGATCGAACCAGGAGTCGAAGCATGGAATGGTCGGCTAATCCTAGTCCATGGGGATCTCTGGAATGGTCGGCTAATCCTAATCCTAGTCCAAGGTCATCTCTGGGGCCTGTACCAAAGACTGACACTAGGACTAAAGGCAAGTAACTTTTCTTTTGGTTTTCTCTCTTTTCCTTTCTCTTTTTTTAAATATACTAATCAATCATAAATACTAGTGGCAAGCGGAAAAAGAACCAATCAAAGCCTTTGCTTAATAGAAAAAGTCAAAAGAAAGAAACTTTAATATGTTTCCTAAACTTCAATGCACATGCATGCTAATTTTAGAAATTTCAACAGCCTAACGGCGTCACTTTAAAATCCGAAATAATTTCCAAAAGCGTCAAGCATTCAACAAAATCAAATCATCAGTGCCGACAGGCATGATCTATTCTGTCTTCTCACGAACACCTGCAATTGAAAACTTTTCCAAGTATGATGTTAGCTCTACAGGCCCTCAATCAATATATTTCTCTTGTCGATACCTCCCGATACTTACCACCTGCAAGAAAAGCTCAAGCACCGAACATACTTCTCTACTTATGCTCTACTTACATCATTCTACACGTAATGCAAGAATACTTCTAATATGCACAATCAATAGAATAATCAAGCAAATATTGACTAAATACTTATCTCAAATTCTTTTGATATTCTTGAAACATCCAATGGGAGAGCTACGGTAGACTATTCACTACCTTTTGTTCGTGGATCGCATAAGTCTTCAAGAAGTGCTTCGTTGAAGGTGCTCGATGAAGAACAATCCACTTCTAACCTCTGTTGCAGACAATATCTGGACCCAAAGTATGGCTTGAAGCCACTCCCTAGAAAGGTCTTTGAGAGAGCTATCTAACAAGCCCAAGAACTCCAGATTTGGATAAGAACTGACCAAGATATGGCCAATTTGGTGAAGAGAGTTAGCTAAATCTGACAAGCTTTGGCTATGGTTTTTCCCACAAAACATGAAAGTTTTGTTGTTGGAGGTATCTCCTCCAGATCGGACGCACGCAAGAAAACGTTAATCCCATATACAACTACATAACGAATACCTGTTATAGGATTCTGGAGTGCACACACGAGCAGCTGTTATCCCACATGTCATATCATATTTGCTCTTTAGTATATATACCCGGATCATTGCGTAATTCCATCTCGCAACCCAGCACCACTAGATATTGAATGCTCTTGCCCCGATCTCGACGAGTGAAAAACCATGCAGGGATCTGAAGAGTAAGCAGCCCCTATGGACTCGACAGAACTTGTCGGGCGTAATAGATACTTGCGCAATCTTCAATAAAAGGAAACAAAAAAAACCAATTTCTCCCTGTTGCTATGCGGGCAGTGCTCCTTTAATTACCAGGAAATGTCGAAGTTCCCGGGTATGCGTGGCCCTGAACTATGCGTATATGGGATGAGCCTCAAGCACTTGTACGTGTGACTCGATAGTAGGACATCTTTGCACTTGTACGTATGACTCGATAGTAGGACATCTTTGCAGAACCTCATGTCCAGAGAGGGAGTTTCCATGGGCAGACGGCTCCAAAAGCTCCATAGAGAGTGACCGACATCGACGACGAAGAAAGTACATGCTGGAAAAAAAACGCTCGTGACCCCAAAAATCGTAGAGCTCTGATACCAAGTGTGAGGCTTTCCTCAAAAGAAGACATGCGAATGATGTGTGTGCCACTCTCCTCCCATCCATTTATATCCTCTTCTATCTAAAATAGCAGTGATCTGGAATGATCTAGCGTCGCCATGTGGCCAACATGCAACACTCATCCCCACTAACCATCAAATACCTTAGGATATACCGTCAAGCTTAGGACCTTGGCTAACTAGCCCTCGTCCCACACAAATGGAATGATCTCTGTAGACCAATGTCTGACACTAAACCCGACCTAAAGTGAAGCAACTTCCTAAAGATAGAAGAACCTTGACCTACCATCCACACCTTTCTAAGTCAGCAAAGCACTTTCACACTTTAGACTCATTTGTATTTGGGTTTCTTTATCCCAAAGTAAATGTGAAGTTTTTTTTTCAATGCACAAACTTAAAACTTGGCATCACATCAGATATTGGACATATTTAATTTTTCAAGTTCTATAAATACTTGCATTGCTTACACACACATAAAAAGAAAGATTGATTTTCCTACTTGTGTTGATGCTCATATCTTGCATTGATATAAATTATACATCTTGCTCATTTTCAATTGTTATTGAGTTAGAAAATTTGCTACTGTTATAGCTTAGTTGAATTTAATTAAAAAAAATAAAAACTTAAAAGTCTAAAAATATCATAAAAGGCATAAAAAGAATAAAAATAAAAAATAATAAAAAAGTTTAAAAATCAACTAAAAATATTCTTTATAAGTAATTCAATTTTAACATTAAAAATTTTCAAAAGCACAAAAAGAGATAGCCTAAGAAATCAAGTTAAAGAAAATGAAGATTTAAAATTTAATCCAAGAGAAAGAAATTGAAAATTAAGAAATAAATCAAGTTAAATCCAAGAGAAGGAAGTCCAGTTCAAGAGAGAACTCAATTCAATCTAAGTAAAGAGATCGATTAGAGAAGAAATAAATCAAGTAAACCAAGATTCAGAAAACTGACCCTAGGCTATCACATAATTACTCAAACCCTACAATACGTTCTACTTAGGTAGCAAATCTTAGAATAGAAGAGAGGTCTTTAAACTTTTTTTCATCCCCTGGCTCAAGGTTCAAGTAATCTTTTCTTTGAACTCTACTTTGCATTAAGAGATATTATTGAGCCTATCATATAGGACATTGTTCTATAGAGTAGGACAAGCCAGAAAAGCACAATGGAAGAAGTGTATAAACAGATAATGATTCAGAAACAAGGGGCTCGAGCAGTCGAGGATATCCTAAAAGAAAAAGGGAAATTTATTGGATTGAATGTTACTAATTACTTTTGATAATGTTCTATTAAGAGCAATGGATTCCAATGAAAGAGTTTGGATAAGATGCCATATAGAAAGGAATCCAATAAGTACTTATATTGGTACCTAAGAAATAACTTGACTAGGTAGGTTGTTGATGTAAGAATCATGTAAACCAAGCTAGTCTAGTGATACAATATGGGATTCATGAGAATCCACGAGACATGATCTTTCACAATTTCATCTTTGACATGGGAACTAGGTTTATAATTTATTAAGGGGAATCATGCTTCCATGGATTGAAGATGAGAACCACTAATGTGGGATAATTAGGGCTATGTCCCTTCGAGAATTATTTGATGGCCATGAAGAAGAGGGCTCATCATCCATAGAGTAAGATTTCTACTAGAATTTTGAGAGATATTTTTGAGGATACATTTTATTTTACATTCCAAAATTAGGCTAATGGCTCTACAAGGCTTTTATTGACTCTATTATTTTAGTGATGGAGTTTTAATCTCCATTCATTAGGAACAAAAATAGTTTGAGAGCTTATATGTTCTCATCTATGGAGAGTTGAGCCAATGAAACCTAGTATTTCTCTTTTAAGGGAAAGCAAGAGTGGAATAGAATCCACCACTAGAGGCTTCTTCCTTAGAAGATATGGAGAGAGCTTATATACTCTTTAGATCTAGATAGATTGACATTCTTCTATCAAGGCAATAGGGAGATCAAATAGTTTCTGGTTAGATTGAGTCTCACACGGGGACTCCAAAGAGGAGGGGTTATGTCCACTTCTTGTGATGGTCACTAACAAGACACGATGCTCTAGTTATTGACATAGTGAGATAGGAAGTAGACTTATGACTAGTGTCTTTAAGGGTTTCTAGGAGATAAAGATAGATTTTACCTATTAGGTTAGAAAACTCTTACTTGGTGCATTATTATGAGGATGATGATTGAGCATGATGGGTACTTATCGATTTTTGAAATCTTAGGGAATAATACTTTTAACATTTATATGGGAAACTTAAAGGAAAAGAAAACATTAGAGTTTGCACTAGTGCTAATAGATGCTCTCCCAATAAAACCTAGTTCAAATCTCATGGCTAAAAGACAAAGGACTTCTTGGTTAGCAGAATACAAAGATTTCAATTTACTACCAAGGAATTCTTATATGAGAGCTAGGTGATGGATTGATGTAGGACACAAGGTATTTTCATTAAAAACTATTATTTGTGATTTCATTCAAGGTTAGGAAGAATAACATGAAATCCAATCAAAGATTGTTGTTCTAGGAGGGTTTCAGGTCACTTTTTAATGGAATTTTTTCTATGTTTTAGAGGATTAAAGTCTAGTTAACTTTGCACTCTAGAATTCCATTTCATCTTATTGCTCCATAGAGGATACAAGATTTGCATTAAGGTTATTATGGGAGTGATAATTTGGAAGTTAGGTGCACATTGGGTGATAGAAGGCACCACATTCAATGTTTTCCACCTTTGAGATGATCTCTTATGACACTTGTCAAGGGGAAGGATATGGGGAAATAACGCATAGATATGCAAATATACATAGGGTAACATGGGTCCCACTAAAGCACTGCAATCAATCACTCCATATGAGGCTTGGCATAGTTGGAGTCCATCTCTTTCTCATCTAAGTGTCTTTGGTTGTCCAACATATACATTAGTGTCTCATCAACAATGGGGAAAATTGGATGATAAAGTAGTGAAATTTATTTTGTTGAGTACACTTTGGAAAGAAAAGGTTATCGTGTGTATCATTCATAATATCACATTTTGGTTAGCCATGATGTTTTTTTTATAGAATATGCAATTCAGACATTACTCTCATGTACTAAGGAGACATTAGTTAGCTCCAAATATCTATATGACACTTTCTTGCCTCTTTTTACAAGTGGAAATTCAATTTCTAGTTCAAATGAGTTAATTTCTCAACCTTTATAGGTTCCACATGTTGATGCAGATCATTCCATTTTTTATTCAGATTTAGATGATGCATTTGTTGATGAGAGGGATAATATAGAGGATGCAAAAACTATGCCTAAATGACTAGTGTAGAATTTACGAGATAGCAAATTAGATGCACCTGTGTCATATTGTACTCCTTTAGATCTCATAGTCCTTCTTTTGGATCATATGGATATGCAATGAATACCTCTAATTTTTGTGATGCGAATGATGCTTTTTGTTTTGATGAACCGTAAAATTTAGAAAATTGGATGGCTACTATGCAATGAGAAAATGATTCTATTATGAAGTACGATACTTGGTCTTTACGGTATTTTCCTCTAGGAAAGAAGGCCATTGGCACTCGATAGGTATACAAATTGAGACGTAAACCTAATGGAACACTTGATAGGTATAAAGCTAGGCTTGTTGCAAAAAGTTTTGTTAAGCACTCACATGTCCTATGACCACCATTTTTTGTATTTAAACACTTGTAGCTTATCAGGGCTGGAATGATGACTTACATGAAAAAATGTATGTATTTCAACCCCATGAATTTGTGCACAAAGGATATGAAGGAAAAGTTTCCAATTTTAAAGAGGTATAATATAGATTGTAGCAAGCACCACGTGGTTTTTATGAAAGGATACACGCCTACATGATTGCACATGTTTTTGAGAGTAGTCCTAATGACAAGCACATTGTTGAATCTAAGGCTGATTTGCAATCCTCTTTTGAAGTGTGAGATTTGGGACATTTGCATCATTTCTTGGGAATTCAGATTATACAAGTTGAGGGAGGGATAACTCTCCAACAAAATATATTGACATATTTTTGCAAAATTTTGGCTTGGAGATTGCAAAACTATTGCCACTCTTATGGAAACAAGTTTGCGGTTGAGTCTTCATGGCATTGGAGATGTGTTTGATTTTTTTCTCTATCAACAAGTTGTTCGATGATTTATTTACTTATGCATAACTCATCCTAATATATAGTTTGGTCTCTCTCTTAGATGAGCATAGTTATGCATTGCCCAAGTGTCAAGCATTGGTAGACAATTAAGTGCATCTTTTAATACTTGAGTGGTACCTGGCTACTTGGATTATTTTATCCCAACGAGAGATCACTATCACCATATTTATATGTTTTTTTATGACTCATACTAGCCTGATTGTTATGACGCTCATATGTCCACCAGTGGTTTTTGCTTCCACCAATTGTTTTTGCTTCATGCTTAGTAGTTCATGTATATTCTGGTTGAGCAGCAAGCAACCTACTATGGCCACTTCTAGTTGTGAGAATAAGTATAGGACAACTTTCATAGCGAATGTTGAGTGTGTGTGGCTTGTATAGCTTTGGGATGATAGTGAGAGTGCATTCGTACTTGCAAGGAACCCTATGTTCCACCATCTTTAGTGATAGTGAGAGTGCATTCGTACTTGCAAGGAACCCTATGTTCCATGTTCACACAAAACACATTGAAATACACTATCATTATATTAAAGAGAGGTTTTCCGCTGGAGAGATGAGTTTGGCATATATTCCCACATAGTATGACATTGGAGATGTTTTCACCAAGGCTTTGATTAGGAGGAAGTATGAATCTCTTTTCACTCCGAGGGGGCATTTGTTGATATATTTTGGTAATGATGTATATGAACACACTTAGGACCACCCATGCACTTTTTTTCCCTCTTTAAGAGGTTTTTTCCTTCGGCTTCTATGTACATATATAATCGTAATGGATTATTCTCTTTGTACATTCACTTGGTAATTCATTCACTGTTATCTTATCCTCCAATATTCTTCTTCTTCCTTGTGCTATTGCTGTGCGTTTAAAGACCTCAAAATCCAAAATACTCCTTGTTTTTTTATTTGATAGTATAGGGTAATTCAAATATCTTTATAGTATCCTATTATCCTATTGATGTTATAGAAACTTCAATCCATCATGTCATGGGTCAAAATCCAATTTTCTTTGTAGTATGTCTAAAACCTCCTGATTTTTCTTTTGAAGCTTGCAAAATTTTGAAGATGAACTTGCTTCCAAGGAGCATCATACCTATTGTGGATTAGCCTTGATAAATATGTATCATAGTACGTCAAGGCACAATCTCGGTCTTTTCCCACCATGCATATCACTTGCATTCTTCTACCTTCATGAGAGCATATGCTGCAAGAAAGGGATCTAGGATATCGACTGTAGTTGGAGTGTGGATTGATGCTAGATTGATTTGTAATTACTTTCTTCCTACTCCACAAAGGTCTCATCCATAATTTCAAAAGACTTCCCCTTGGTCCACTCCTTGAGGTGCTCATATGTTCATAACTTTTTTATTTGGCTTTCAAGTCTAAGGAACTCTTGGGATCCTTGCATCTCACATGTGTTTATGAGGATGATACCATAAGAGTAGAATAAGGATGGGATTCTATAATTGGATCTTCATGTAGAGCTTGATGTTGATGAGTTTCCTCCTCTTAAACTCTTTTTAAAGTATCTAGTATATCATATATTGCTCTATTCTTGTCCTTGTTGGTTTCTATGTTATACTAAGTTCAATGGTTATAGTTTATACCTGAGTGATCTCCCCCTATCTTCACTTACTATGCACACTATCAAACATTCTTGGGATTTTAGATTCATCCATTCAATCATTATGAAGCGTTGTTTTTGTAACGCTTCAATGTTTGAGGCTAGATAAATCATCTTGATTTGCTCTTCTTGGGTTGCTTGGAATGTCATGTGAATAGAATTTACCCATTTTTTATAATCACAATTACTAGACACTGATAGCCACTATGCTATAGTCCTTGCAATTGAGGGTTAAAGGTAGCCATGGCACTTCTTCGCCTGCTACTAGTTTTGATGATGTGCTTTCCATATCTACTTGGAAAAAATGAAATGACTATTTACAAGACAAATAAAATTATTTTGTAAGAGATATATGATATGGAAATGGTTGGCAAAATATAAAAAAAAGAGAAAAAATGGTACGCTACAATGTGGCATGTGGTGTTTGTTAGCGGCATGTAAGTGAACCTGTTCTTAGAGGATTTTTCTATACTAATTTTTATTTGTAGAAATTTTCACAATGATTTTATGGATATGTAGGGAAATCTAGATGTGCTTCTACTATTGGTGTGTCTATAGAATGTTGTTTCTCAATTCCGGAATCCATTGTTCCATTCTTTGTGTTGGTTTTGGTTTTGGAATCTTCTTGATCCATTTAATATGTGTGATTTTGAGTTTATAGGGATGAAAGTATTTTTTGGCACCTAATTGGTGTGCATGTTTGTGGTATTTTTTGATCTTTCC
This sequence comes from Ceratopteris richardii, assembly GCA_020310875.1. Classification (NCBI taxonomy): domain Eukaryota; kingdom Viridiplantae; phylum Streptophyta; class Polypodiopsida; order Polypodiales; family Pteridaceae; genus Ceratopteris; species Ceratopteris richardii. The sequence goes on from CM035434.1 coordinate 49,992,445, forward strand.
AAAGCCTCCACATTCTAATTTGTGGTTTTGTTGGCTCTTCAAGCATAGTTTATGGGATTCGTATCTTCTTTTATTTTTTTGTTTTACCAAGTTTGGATGAAAGCTTTTTTGCAATGCTTACTTGGACCTTAGAATTCCCAATGGGTTTGATTTGGGAGGGTGAAATCACACTTTGCTTCATCTATGAAGCCTTTTGAGGGATTCAAATAGGTGATTCCCCTCATAATCTTAAATCAAAGGCCTATCGACATAGATCTTTCTACACTTGAATTTTGATGAGACAGGTGGTTGGGTTTTTTGTGTCTGTTTTTTTTTTGTTTCTCTAGAGTAGTGTTGAGTGAAACCTCATTATCCTCTTTGTTGATAGGTTAGGACATCAATTTAAGGGGAGAATCGGGGTTGATCGATAATGACAATGATCTCTAGATGGGGAAGAGAGTGGTAGGCCTAAGAAATGATAGGTAGGGGATGCTTGAACCACACCCTAAGAAGGAGAACTAGGAAGTAATCCTCAAGTTTTGGGGAAAAAGATGAGCCCATCATACAATTAGTAGGTAGGTCATTTTTACAATATGCCTTGGAGATCATAAGCTCACTTACATCCTTGGCTTGGAGATATTGTATATAAAGAAGGGTATGTACTCAAAGTACATTCAAGATATATTAGACAAGTTTGAAATTGAGAATGTCGAGGTTACATGTATACCCATGGAGGTAGATCCCAAGCTAAGTGCTCATAAGGGTGAGTTATTGAAGATGTGATAGTCTATCAAAGCTTGGTGGGAAGTCTCAACTATGATACTCTCACTAGAGTAGATATTTGTTATAGTGTAAGTATTTTTGAGCCAATGCATGCATCCACCTAGGAATTCACACATGGAAGCAGCAAAAAGGATTCTCAAATATCTCAAAGAGACAACGCATGAAGGCATGTTCTATCCATATACTTCTGATGTAGACATTAAGATATTCTCTTATGCAGATTGGGTAGGATCAAGAGATAATAAAAGTACCTATAGATATCTTTCACTTGAAGGATCAAAGCTTATATCCTGATCTTCAAAGAAGCAACCTAATATTGATCTATCATATAAAGATATTGAATACAGTGCATTGGATAATCCAACTTAGGAAGCAATATGGATTAAGACACTTTACTCAGATTAGGGAGGGAAGTCATCTAATCCTTACATATTTGGTGATCAATTTTCTTTGCATCTTGCAGCGAATCACATTTATCATGATAGGACCAAACACATTGAGGTCCATTATCACCATGTTACATAGAAGATTAGAAGCAAAGAGATTGAGCTCTCATATGTATCTACTCAACAACAATGTGTAGACATGATGACTAAAGCTTTGGATCGAGTAAAGGTTAACAGGCTCAAATCTATGATTGGACTTCAAGAAATCACAAGGGATTTAAGACTCAAGCATCTTAGGATTTAGGAGGAGCTCTTTGTACATATGGAATCCCCAAGTTCTCGACCATAAGTATTGGAATTAATTGAATTTTGACCTAAATCCATATGTATACACATACATTATCTTATTTTTTCCAAGGTTAAAACATGATGTTACTTTGTCCAAAAATAAAAGTGTAACTCAAGAGGTGATATCATGGATGTATTCAGAGCAATATCGCATGACTTCATTTGAATAAAAAGTTTAAATGAAATTCCTAAAAGCATTGAACGGTATTAGGTAGATCTATCAAAATGTAACTTTTGGGAAAGTGTACATATACACTGGCTTCTTGGTCATAGTATCGGATTAGTCATAACACACACGTTGGAGTTTGAAGTGTACTTAACTCAAAGCTATCAGAATTTTCCAACATCTCCATGTACTCTACCTCACATATCGATACATATACTACAAGTTTGATCATCAAATCTACTCATTGTTCACTACTATTGTACACTTCTCTAAGTCTATCAACTTTTGTCACTAATAGAAGTTCATATATGGTCTCAATGTTTTTTATAGCTTGCAGCATGATCTTAACACTCTTATAAAATTTCCTACATATTATTTTTGTCATTGCAATTCTGTGCATTAAGATATGACGATATCTCTCCAACTATGTATGAGTATTGGAAGCTTCTTCAAATGTCAGGATTACCCACTTGAATTCTTATATATATTGCTCACAATATAATCACTCTAAATTCAAGAAATAACTTGTGTTACCTCAATTATCACTTGACTTAAGGCTATGCAAAATGATTCAATTCAATTCCTAGCATATTGTGATCTCTTAATGATTTTCATGAGTACCTTCTTCCATAAATAAAGGGTTTTCTCTACATATGCACTATTTAGAAGTTATCCCTTTTCACATGGAGTTTTGAGATCAATGTTAAGAGATACTATAGACATTTTATTGCATATATTAGAAGATTAAACATTCTACTAGAGACTCCAAGTGAAAGATAAGTAGTTCTAGAGACAATTTTAGCCAAGACCCTCTGATATCTATAAACTGCTATCCTCCTCTTAATATACCATATTATTAGCCACATCATTGTTTGATAGATTCTTTCCAGGCATTTGTAGTTCGTGATCCATCAAAAAATTGATAATCAAATTTTGAACCACAATCATGGGTGTGCATTCCATAATCAGTATAACTTGTTCAAGGATCTTTTGAGAAACCTCTATGCTTTCCTACACATGCTAGGACTCTCTTTTTCTAATTGAGCATCATGAAAACACTAGTGATGATTTTCCACACTAGGTCTACTCACTCTTTACCTGAGCTTGATATGCTTTGAACATCATTTGTAGGTTTTCATAGAGAGCATCTATGAGTACAAAAACAAAATTTTGTTTCCTACAAGGATTTTGAGATCTTGAAGTTCTTGATTTTCCATTTGTGACTTCCATTTTTGGATCTTTAAACTCCTTCTTTAGATTCCATATTTTCCTTTCCCACTTGTTGCTAATTTTTTCCTTGTGTTGTTTCTAGTCAAACTCTTTCTTTTCTTCTTGATATCCTCAAATGATGTTACATTGAGAAATTTAGAGGGTGATTAGTCCTCATCTTCAATTGATTCCTTGGCCTCTTGCTTCTTATCTTGGGCATGTGTAAGTATTTAAAGAGGTGCCTATTTGTTAGAATCACAAATAGTTCATATGGTCTCCCGAATCTTAAGCATTGGGTGATAAATGTTTTGAGGATGTTGAGTGCAATCCTTGACCAACTGATTCTTGGAATAATCCTCATAATTCCCTTAAATTTCATAGGTAATAATCCGAAAGGGTTCAAGAAAGCTCTACAGGAAGTGGTTACCACTTGTTTTAAGTCTTGTTTTTATTCTTTCACATAATGGTTTTAGTTATGTCCCTTAGCATTTTTTATATCTTGCATATTTCTCTCAAATATTGTACCATATAAGAATTGTGTGTAGCAATGGGATTCTTATTTTCACACTTTCTATTGAAGGGAAGAGTGTTCCTTTGAAAAAACCATAGCATAAGAGAAATATTGAGTGTATTTCCTCTTCCATTTTAGGGATTTTCAAAAAAAGAAAGGAATGGTCTTGGAAAACTTCTATAAAGGGGCCAAGAACACATTTGTAAAAGAATATCGTTTTAGCGTGAGTAAGAGAGCTTTCATTATTTTTTTGCCAAAATGAGTGCACAAGATTCATGGTTCCTTGGGGATTTCTCCTTGTATGATTTTGGATGTGTGTGATTTGCTACGTGTTTCCTGATTATGTTTCTAATATCGTTAGATTGATTTTATTTGCTTTGTATAAAGATGTAGATCTATATTAGTTTCTAATTTCACTTGGTGCAAATTGTAGTCTTCTTCTTAGCTTTGAAATGCCATGACATGGACCAATAAAAAGGGCAATATGACCATGTCTTTTACTAGTTTTCTTCTTTAGCTTGCTAAAGTGAGCGTGACATTGAGCATGAAGATGATGATGGAGAAGGGGAAATGGTTACCGATTGTTGTGATCGTCTTGGTGGTTGTTCAATTACCGTGATGGATTGGTGTTTTTTCAATTGTCATGATCAGATTAGTTGCTTGTCAATCATCACGATCACAAAGATATCTTGTCAATCATCATGATGTGATTGATTAGTTTTCACTTTTCTTAGGGTCTCATATTTGGAACACATGGTTGAATACAAGGAGCTTGGCAAGACATCTATCCACGATTCTACTTATGCCATTGAGTGTAAGTACGAGCAGTTTTACTTTTTGCAAATTTCACAAAGTAAAGGTGTATGTGCACACCATGTACTACATGTCAAGAGCTAGATTTGAGAAGAAATATATTTGCAACAAGTACAAGGTTTTATGCACTTTAATAACACAAAACGTGTGTTCAAACTAAAGAAAAAGTAAATGTGTGTCAAATAAAGTACGTAAAATATGTATGCCTAAAATATGAATGCCTAAAATATGTATGCAAATTTTTCCATTTCAAAAACAGAAAAGTTGAAAAAAGCTAAATATTCTCTCTGTAGAGAGGAGGATGAAAGAGCGATAGTCTAATCTTGTCATATATGTAGACAAGACTATGATCAATAAAAATGTGAAAAGAGAAGATTTGGGATTTTTGAGACGACTAGAAAGCTAAGAGTTGCAATAAATTATTGGGAGCTAAAATCCTTTCTTGGATTAGGAGGTTTATAAATGCCAAAATATGTATGGTTAATATAACACCATTATATGCTTGAAATCATTGATTGATTTGGAATACATGTAAATGATTTGATAAATCTTTTCGTATCAATATTACAGGTGAAATGATGGGAAGTATTAATTCATTTAATATCTGGAGGAAGATGGTGGGGAGTTTGGTTTTATGGCAATTACTATACCATATTTGACTTATGTAGCTCGGATTATCCCATAGTTTATGCCAAAACCATGTATGGTACAGATGGATGCAATTCGATGAATTTTGAGATTTGTCCAAGCTATAGGTAATTATGATTCATATTATGAAAAAAAGTATTCTCCATATGTACACATATTATGAAAAAAGTACACATATTCTATTTGCCTATGTATATTTGTGTGTGTGCGCGCGCGTGCATCTATTTATTAATCATCATCTTGTGTTTGACAATTAGAAGTACATCATTGTTATTACTATAATTAATATTTACATATATCTTTACTAGTCATTGATCTTGGTCCATCGAAGATATTTGACTATGTTCGACCTATTTTAGATGCAAAATACAATTAATATATTTTTTTTTATGTCAGCTTTCAAGCAGGTCATGTCGTTGAATTATGTATCCTTGCTCACTCCCGTTTAGTGCTTTCTTTGTGGTTATCCCATTTGAAATATTGAAATATCATTTCTAACTGAGTTTTATACCTGAAGTCCCTCGAGTTTCAAAACCAGCATTATCAAGTATGTTTCGTTGCTCAATTTGCATTTTTATTCTTTAGATATCTTTCTTTATAAATGTCATGTAAATGCATTGACAGCTGGTTACAAGATCACGTTGCATATACTTTGCATGTGGACATAGAAACTAAAAGGACGTGATATATCATAAATGGATGAGATGAAAGCCATAAAGTTCGAGCTATAAGGCTGTAGCTTTTCTTAGAAAGATACCTTTTCGATAAAGACAGCGTTAAATGTAGCAGTATTTTACCTTCGTTACACTTCTCGATCAATCCTGTTTTCTTTTATGATGGCTGTAGCCTGTTTCGGCGACAAGAGATGGTTACTTTTATTTCTGATAGCTCGGCGACTGCTTCTTTTCTGATTCTAACGTGGCGCTTTTATATTTGTACTATTTTCCTTCGGTAAATTACCACAGAGCGCAAACGATTATTCTTTACTACCGTCTTCTACAATCAGCCCATTCAGCTCAAGCGACAAGTCTGAGAGTAGCTGTGTAGGAAAACATAGTAAAGAACAAGGTCCAGCACACGTAATATCAAGAAACTATAGCCTTCGAGAATCGCTATGCCTATTGCATAGAGTGCCAGAGAGAGTTATGGTACTCAGATGCACTGTATTGAACCTTGTCCTTCCCCTTCAGCCTGCAGGGCATCAAGGTTGTGTGTCTCGGGCAAACCTTTTCCTGTGGTGGGCTTGAGTGTGTTGCGTTACATCAAGGGAGTTCGCGCTTGTAGTGATCACCCATGAAAACAGCGTCAATGGGCTGCCGCTTGCCGTTTGATCCAAGATCTTTATTACAGTAGAGCTTTCGCTCATATCAGCGATGGATTTACAGATGAATCTGACTCAAACCTACTAATGCGGATTAGATGGTGTTAAAAAGAACTCCCACTGTATTATTTGGAGGTATGGCATTGAATATCAGGTAGAGTTATGCCTCTCTTATATATTGATCATTTTCTTCTTAGCCCATTCAGCTCAAGGGACAAATATGAGAGTACCAGAGATTCACAATGTACAGAAACACAGACAGGCGCATAGACACAATCAATGTCCACTTTTGTCGTCCATATCACCATTGAGTTTGTTGCTGAAGCTGATATGACATTACTTTTTTACTGAAGTACCAGATTTTCTTCGTGTTTTTTCTTTCTTTCTTTTATTTCGATGACAGCGCAAACTGTTGCTTTGATGTTATGACTTTGATAAGGAAAAACAGAGAGAACGCGCATTAGAGCGAGCGGACATTTGTTCAACCTAAGCATGTGGGGCTTCATTCAATCCAAACAATGTGTTTTTCAACTTGCATACTTTGTTCACATGCATTTTCTGCACAAAATCACATCACTAACCTCAAATACATGTACGTTTTTACGTACATCACCATATAAAAAATGCACTTTTAATGTCAATTGATGTATGTTCTAACCATGATAAGCTGCAAGTGCACAAACGCTAGGAACACTCGTCATTCAGTACGTGAGTGTAAAATTATCATCAAAATCAATTTCTTTTTCTTAATCATAACCTTTGGAAATAAGACTAGCCTTATACCTGTTGATTGCTCCACCAAGCTTATATTTAGCTTGTACAACCATTTTGTGCCAATTGTCGAGGCAATTTACATAAAAGTTAAGTACCAATATTCTTCATAATGGCATCATATTTTGCTTGCAAAATAACATTCCAACTTTCTAAATTATGCACTTGATAAAAAAGAAATAGGCTCATTCTAATCACAAAGAGTAGAGACAATCGTTGCATAACAATTTAACGCAATAAAAAAGAGGCATTGCAAGAGTGTGAACAAGTATGGTATGGTAAAGGTGTATGTAAGTCGCTGCCTCTCAAAGGTTGCACCAATGACTTTGGCATAGATTCTACCTCTTTTATATCAGTCCTCTCATCAATAACTGCATCCTATATATTTCATAAAAAATGGAATGATTTGCATTATCATTTAGAACTTGTAAAGGATGCGAAATTGTCTCATTAGGATGAGCACTTAATTGTCCATATGTAAAAAGATGAAGTTTCATACACATCCTAACTGATGTGTCCTTGGTACATGAAAGTAAGTGATCAATTGCATCTTCCACACAAGCAACATCATGGTTAACCATAATGCATTTCATATATGGATTATACAGAAGACAACCTTTTCTTTGAGAATACTATCCAACAAGAATACATTTGATTGCCTTATCATCCAACATTTTGTGTTGTTATTTAGGAACTAATGAATAATCTAGACACCGAGAAAATGAAAATGAGAATCAAATGGCATGCAACTATGTGAAGACTCATCTACAGTGTTAACGTGCAATGCTTTAGTGCGACACATGTTGAGTACATATTTTGCAGAGATAACAGCGTTAAACTAGAAGCTGTGTGGTAAATCCATACTTTCAACAATAGAACTTGCTATTTCCATAAAAGACATGTTCTTCCTCTCAATAAATTTATTTTGTTAAGGTGTATAGGGGAACTTACGTTGATGTTTTCTCCACTCATCTAGAAATGTAGTAAATTTAGAAGACATATACTCCGCATGCCAATTAAAACCTAAGGTGCGTATTTTCCATTGTAATAGATTTTCAACCATAACCAATAGTTGTTTAAAGCACATAAACACTTTGGACCTTGCGTTCCATGGATAAACCCATGAATGATTGTAAAATTCAACATTGAGCATCATGAAGTATACGTAATTTGTAAATGAAGGTTTCTACATAGGACCACACACATCACTATAATGAAGCTACAATTTATGTGCAGATCATGTATGGAAGGAAAGACATTCGATTTTTCCCAAAATACAACCTACATAGACATGTTTAGAAGGTTCTTGAACTCTAGGTAGAGAGCACATCATTTTACACTTTTGCAAACAAAGAAAACTACCAAAATGCAAATGAAAAAAGTGTGCATGCTAGAGATTTGCACATGAAGTAACCTAAGAGTCATGAAGTGTGCATGGTGAATTATTCTCAGATTTTGAATAATCTAACAACTTATTATAAAACCCACAATGCAAAATTCCAAAAGCAATGATAACATCACTATTCAAAATACCATGAAATGTACATCTGTCATCAATAAATTTGACAACCTAGAAAACTTGGCTAGTGTTGCAATTAATAGTACATTGATCCTTGGAACATATTAGGCATTTGGAAATTTCAAAAGAAATCTTACCAAATTTATTCAAAATGATCTTTCAAGATCTCATGATAGGATAAGAGAAGTAGTAAGCACATGTGATAGTATTCCATGTAGGAGTAGGCTCGAGTGAAGTGAAGTAACTTTGTTGTGATGTATAATGTTTGGTTGCATCACTATCAAAGTACCAAACATCCAATTATAGACATACAGTGCTCATGAGAAGATGAATCATAGTTGCAATGAGTAGTAAATGCTAATTCTTCAATATGAAGATGATTAGCATACTTGTTTTTAAGTGTAGAGGCCTCTGCAACAACCATTCTAACCTCTTTCTTCTTTTCCTATTTTGCAACCACTTTAGAGAGAAACCTAATAACCTGATCATTTCCCTTATAGCACTTGCAAGATTTTTCTTTTCTTTTTTTTTTCCTACTTGTCATCTCTGCCTTTCTTCTTTGATTATGGACTCGTAACAAATTTCAATTTACTAGTAGATGTGATCCATTTACCTTTGCCATTCTAACTAGTTAAGAAAGCCTAATCTACGACACACATAATTGAGCTATTCTTTATGGATTGATCTTCTTGTAGCAACAAAACATATCCTAACTCCTAAAATATTAAGGCATCTACATTTCCTTTTATCATCAATGGAAGACTAGAAGCAAAAATCCAATATGAATATGGATGACCATTGAGAAAAATTTGCATAAGTGGATTGTCTAACATGATTGTATTAGTACGAGTCAAATAATCTTCCAAATCTTTTCTCTTTTTCTGAAAATTGTCCATGAATCTTCTTCAATCATATCTTCACACTCCAACTATTCTTGAAGGTAAGCAATAGGAGCATCATTTATTGCCAAGTTTGATATTGTAAGAGTATCTCAAGCATCTTTTGCTATCTTCAAGGAGTGAATATGAGGAATAATGGCACATTTGATAGAAAACTCTATCAATGCATGTGCCTTTGCATCTTTTCCATCCCAAAAACGTTTTTCTATAGTAGGTGCAATAGGAACCACAACACGATTAGGATATTGAAGATCATCATCTTCAACACCATTTACATCACTTTGAATCATTTCATTTGTAGGTGAATTAGGATGTTTTTGAAAACCATTCATAATATTCCGCATGCCCTTAACTACCAATACATGATGCATCATGTTTGCCCATAATGGGTAATTAGTACCGTCCAATTTATCGTGAATAAGAAGGATACAAAATACATAATTTCTTTTAGATATGGCCAATGAGAAAATATCTTGATGCACAAAAGTGACTCTTGCTCAAAGATCGAACAAAAAAAAAAAAACAATTTAGCTCAACTAGCCATGTAGGAGACTTTGAGCTGCTTGTATTGGCAAACCAAAAATTTATATGTTTGGCACAACATGATAAAATTATTTGTAGAATGTTGTGATAGTGCATGCAAAGAGCAAAAAAGTCTTGAAAAAAAAATTGGACACCTTTAAATGAGGGTGTTTTGAACTCCTTATTGCTTCAAGTATGCTCACCAATTTTCATGCAATTTTTTGAATCTAATCAAAGGAGTGTCAACACTGCCCTAGAGAAAGCAACGGCTTAGTATGATACCAATTGTTGGAGTCCAAGGGTCTATGGAAGCACACAAATAGCATAAGCAAGAAGAAAAAGCTTGAAGAACAATAACAAACTTAATGTACGAAGAGAAGTGGACTATTAGGGACAAGCTAGGGGAAAAACTTCCTAAAGAGGGATTCAAGTGTCGAAGAGTGCCTAAGTCCATTCAAACACACCACTAGCAAAACATATCATCATCCTAGTGGAAATCTAGCAAACATTTGGGGCATATATGCTCACAATGCAAGAAAGCTTATGAGTATGATTGAAAGAAGATATGAGCCATGATGAAAGATCAGATGGAAAATATCTTTTGGCTTACCTTTGTTGAACCACTAGAAGTGGTGACCTCTTAATCAAGGCAAGTAGTGTAGGCGATGCCTCTAGATTTGGATTCTAGCTTGTGAGAGAATATTGTTCAAACAAGTAGTCTATAGGGAAGCAAAAGGCCGACTATAATTTTCTAATGTAACTCATCTACATAAACCTAGACCTAGACCATTGTTTTTTGAGCCTTGGGTGGATACAAATGATATGATTAGTGCAATGCTAGATATGCAAAAGACTACAAGAAATATTCCAATTATAGTACTAGAGTCAAAGAGTTAAAAAATTGTCAAGTAGGAAGCATTGTCAGTAGATATTTCCATTAAAGGAGATGATGCATGTTAGCATATAGTAAAGTGAGCTCTAACTTAGGTCCTTCTCTATGATCCTTTGTCTTTGGAAAAAATTTTCCAAAAAAACTTAGTGAAGTGTCTCGTACACATCCTGACCCAAATAGAACGTTTTTGGTGTGCCACCAAATAAAACCTAAGGAGTTTGGTTTAGTGGACTTTGTGATGGAACCAGTAAAAAAAAACT
>CM035434.1:50010971-50020971 GCA_020310875.1 Ceratopteris richardii
TATGCACCTGCTCGTTGGGTACTTACAACAAAAGAGATACAGACTATCAACAATAGAATTCAATTGATTAAGACTCCTACAGGATATGGAGAATCTTTTCAAAACATGTTTACTATGGATGATAAGAGCTTATCTGGGTTAAAGACCCATGACTGACATAACATTTTGAAACATATTTTACCTTTGGTTATCGATGGATGTACAACGAAAGGAGTACGAGATGTGATCTATCGTCTTGGATCACTTATAAGGTAATTATGATACTTTTATATTTAATATGTATGAATATTGGATATCTTTTAATTTTTAATTAACTTCTTTATAATTGTTTTTATGATATGTATAGGTGGATTACATCCAAAGAGATTGACAAAAACTCAATCACACAAAAAAAACGTGAATGCAAAGAGCTACTATGTTTGATGGAGAAAGAACTTCCTACTTCATTTTTTGATATTCACGTTCATATTAGTCCATCTTGTAGATGAAATAGAGATTGTAGGTGTTGTCAACACTCTATGGATGTTTTGGGTCGAGCGATTTATGGGAGTATTAAAAGGTTATGTGCAACAAAGAGAGAAACCAGAAGGATCCATGGCAAAGGGTTGCATGCTTGAAGAGTGCATGTATTACATTAGTGAGTACCTTGAAAGAGTTCATGAAGAAGCTCCATGTGCATGGATCAACGAGTCTTCTTCAAAAATAACAGATGAGGTGTTATCAGGTAAGGGGGTTCCATTCTTATTTACATTTCAAGAAAAAATGATGTTTCTACTTTTGGAGCATATAATAGCGAATGCATGCAAGCATTCCTTAGCGAGTACAAGGAACTTCAAAATCTCCGAATTAAAAGGCAAAAAAACAAAAGATTTAGACATAATCTCGATAATAATGAGATTACAGATATATCTTCTTTCACGGATTGGCTATATAGTCGTTTGCAACACTCCAATGCAAATAATGAAGAAATCTCAGATGAGCAAAGAGAGTTAATGATATGTTGTGAACGAAAGGTAATTTTATTAAAATAATATTTTATTTTATTCATATATGTATGTTAGTTTCTATTTACTAATTGAATTTATTTTGCAGGCTCGAATGTTCACTAATATGTGGGCTTTTGGACGCATATTAGAATCAAAGCCATTGATTCTTTACGTAAAAGAGAGGATTCTAGTATTGTTGCTTCTTTCAAGCAACTATCACGTGCTAGCTCAAAAGACATGAACCTTATAGATAGCGAACTTGGTTACGTAGGAACTATTGTTGGTATCTACGAAATTTCATTTCGTACATTCAAACACGTAGAAAAAAGTTTATATTTTTTTATAGAGTTAGTTACTTTTTTAAGCACCTAATAATGGGTTTTTGTTGTTATATATTTTGATAGGTCATTTTGAAGGTTGACTGGTTTCGAGCGGAGTATAAAGGTAGTAATTCCACATTAAGAAAGGAATTATCTGGGTTTTGGGCAATTGATTCTTCCAAGGTAATGCGATCTACTAAAGCACCATATATTCTTCCTATGCATATTGAACAAGCATTTTTTTTATAAAAGCCCAGATGCTCATCCTTGGTGGCAAGTCATTCATGTGCAACCTAGAGGTAGGTCATTGTTTGAACAGTTTATTGTTAGACGTATCGAAGAAAGTCCTCTTGATGATTCAGCATCAGATACTGATACATCAACATCTGAAATAGAAATTAGAATCATTATACGTGATAATGATACTAATCTTTTTGATGAAGAGGATAATTCTCTACATGCTGATTCTACTTATGAGGAAGAGGAATTACCAAAAATAGATATTAATCCATCAATAGATGATGTGATTCATGAGAACATAGATTTAACAATAGGAGAAATAAATGAAATCAATAAGGATAATGAAGATGAGACTATATTGATGTCTTACCAAAATGATGGCAATAATGAAAACATATGAGCAGATTAGATAGTAAATTCTACTCTAGTTATCGATCAATAACTTGAAGCTTCTGAATGGATATCAAATGATAGATTTTTTTATTAAATTGAATAGCGATGAATCCTACTAGAGAGATGAAATCATGTTCTTCTAAGTTAGAACATGAAGCTCGGGGGTATGCCTCATTATTTTATATATAGCTTTATCTTCGAGGAGCAAATTTGTATCATGTATGTATGCATATGTGTGTGTATTCATGTGTATTATATGTATACATATGTTAGTATGCATATATATGTATTTCATGTATATGTATGTGTTTGCATGTGTGTGATATATGTATACATGTGTTAAATATGCATAGGTGTATATATGCATATGCATTTATGTAAAATATTCATGTATTCATGTAATATATGCAAGTGTTTATAATTGTGTACATGTATATATGTATATGTATCTATGTGTAAATATGTACATGTAAATATGTATGCATGTATATATATGTTTATGTGTGCATGTAGGCATGTATATGTGATGTGTACATGTATATATGTATATATGTCTATGTGTAAATGTGTACATGTAAATGTGTTAGTATGTATATATATATTTATGTGTGCATTTAGGCATGTATGTGTGATTCATAATATATCTACTCCATTTTATATTTATGTATCCTATCTTGATGTGTATATATGTTATGATCCTCGTTGATTCGAATAGCTATATATAGAGGCATAAGGTTGGGAGGAGAGACATCTCTCTAGTAGGACGTCGGAGGAATAGATGCAATGTGTACATATACTTCAAACATATGGCTAAAAGGTTGAATTAGAGTTTTTAAATTAGGGGTTTTAAAACCCTAATATCGACATTAGTGTTTTCAATTTAGGATTTATTTATTTATTTATTTACTTATGCGTATGCATGTCTTGTGTATGTATGTGTATCTATATATGTATATGCATGTGTTGTGTGTGTATATATGCATGTGTATATGTATACATGCATGTAAATATGATTATATGAGTCTATGTGTGTGTACATATGATTATGCATGTGTATGTGTATGTGAGTATGTGTACGTGTATGTGAGTATGTGTATGTGTCTATGTGTATTCATTACTGTGTGTAACTGCATGCATGTGTATGTGTGTGTAAAAATGTGCATGTATGTGTGTGTATGTATAAATGTGCATGTATATGTATATGTGTGTAAATGTGCATGTATGATGTATATGTGTGTGTATGCGTGTATTTATACCTCTAGTCTCACTCTTTTCTCTCTCTCTCTCTCTCATATACATACATACATGCATAAACACACATACTCATATCCACATATATATACATAAAAGCAGTGCATACCGTGCATTATCGCGACGATGAGCCATAAGTGTTTGCATCTCTTTTAGACACTACTTAAGCGACCATCCTCTCCCAAACTCTGTCTCAAGTGAACTAAGTACGTATTTTTTATCCCTCTCATCATGCTCACTACAAAAAGAATACATAATGTAAATAAAACATAAGATATTTATTTCAATTTATATGTAAAATTTTTACTTACTTCCACAGTAAGTGGACAAAGCGCACGTAAGAGTCACATAGTGCCCGCATCCTTCACTTGAACTCCAATCCATTCCCTATGTACACAATGTTCCCCTCTAGCTCTATATCGCACTCTATTCCTAAGGTGCCTATGCATGTCCTCATAGGCAACTCTGCTCTGCTATCACCTGCTCGAGGTGGTATAGGTGTCCTGAAAATAGATAGATAGAAATAAATAAGAATATGTGTTATAATATCATTAAGAAAGTTTATGAAAAGAAACATACCTATGAGCAGATAGCTCTCTTCCTGCATGTGGAGCCGCAGAAGAGCCCTTATCTGATCGCTGGGTAAGCATCTGGATCGTATAGTCCAGCTCCTCATTAGACATCTCTGAGTAATCACGCATTATGGCCCCTAGAGTATCAGACGGAACTCTTGCTCTCATAAGAGTTTTTATGAGAGTGATTTTCACCTTTCTCTCTCTACTGGGATCTCGTAGTTTTACTATGTTCCTCTCTCCAAAAGAATTTCTTTTTCTTTTGTAATAGATCATATAATGGGTTTGCAACATGAGCAAAGAGAGGGATCTAGATTACATAGAAGACATAGGATCCTATGAATCTTCTAACTTCACTAACATTATGATATACCTCTAAAATCCTACTTATGGTATCAACTTTTGGTGGATATGGCATATGACCTATTGTCTCGCTCAATATTCGAATCTAACAAAAATTTTTATCATAGTAGGCCCCAAATTCTCTTAAAGGTGGCAGATTTTCACACACATGGTTGCAAGAGTCGATGGGATTTCTTTGCAAGTTTTTTCTAGTTCTTGAATGATTGGGATAGATTTTCATTACTTGCATGGAATCCATTGCAAATTTAGAACCAATTCTTGCATACACTAATCCATCATTCATAGCTTTCGTTTCTACGATCATTTTGCCTATAAATGATTCTACGAGAATCACTTCATATGAGCAATTATCCTGCACAAAGAAATGGAACTCCTTTGAGACACCTCCTATCATAATAGGTACATGTGCACGTGCACCTAAAAAGTTTCCTAACCCATTATTGATTGTTCTTATTCTCCATCCATGGTCTTTGTCAATGGGACATCTAAATTTATCGACAAATTTCCTTGATATTACATTTATCTCTGAGCCTGAATTAATCAGGGCTAGAGCTAAACATGCATCATTTTCATTGCCAATCCAAATTTTGACCTTTGGAGTTCCTCGTGCCCAGAAAGCGGTATCCAATTGTCTTTCACCTTTAGTCATCTCATCATTAGGAAGAATTGGACCAGGAAAATTTTTGTTTACTCCTCATATTGCAATATCTTCCTCCTCATCATTATCACTTAATGTGAAAGCTTCATTTATTGCAAGGGTTTCCTCTACAAGATCTTGCATGTCCTCATTGTGAGGTAGTGGAAACCATCTTCTTCTTATAAGTCTTATAAAACTATCCTTGAACTCGAGTTTCACAATGGAAAACACCTATTCAAGGGAGATAGTAACTTGACTTTTTAACAATATATAATTTAGAATCTCTCTAGCATCATTTTTCTTTTCAAGCTACCAGATCATAATTGATCTCGAATTCTTTCTCACTTTCGTTTTCCCTTTTTCCTCCCCTTGATTATTTTCATCTTTTTTATCATTTTTGTTTGTTTAATTGTTCTCGTTTAGAGGTTTCTTTCACTCTTTAATAGTTTTTCTCTTTTCTTCTTTATTTGGGACACTTTGATTTTTTTGTACTTGGGTATTCTCATTTAATGGTTTCTTACCTTCTTGAATAGAATTTCACTTTTCCTCTTTAGTTAGGGTTGCAGTTTCTTTGAACTGCATTTTCTTTGCATTATTTGCATTTTTCTTGTCATTTTTCCTAGATTGCCTTCTTTTCACTCTTTTAACTCCCTCATCTACTTCATCTTGCATGTCATCACATCTCTATTTCTCTTCAACATTGGAAATTTGAGAATATATAGAGGATTGATAGATAGGAGATTGCCATGTAGGTTTGCATGTGATTTCTCCCTAGCTCTTAGAAATGCCTCATAAGTTAGGGACCTTGACTTGCAGTTGACTGAGCCCCTTCTTCTAATGGCTCTAATCTAGCTGCTGAAGTGCTCGCATATTTTTTGGAGATAGTTAAGTTTTCATATAATTTCTTCATAACTCCTTTGCCCCAATCATTGGCCAAAGAATTTGCATTCTAAAATCATCCGATTTTCTACGATATGAACGCTTTTGCCGACGATATGAACGCTTTTGTGCACAATGATAGTACCAGCCTTGAGACGTTCTGGAAGTGTCTTGCTACTTTTTGTGAAGCCTCTGGATCCATAATCAACCACTCTAAGACCGCCTTTAGAGCTATTGGTGGGTCACAGCCCGAACTTCTCATTTATCATGGCTGTCAAATCATTCCGCAGGGCCAAATTTTTCGGCTTCTTGGGATTCCCTTGGGGTTTGGCGTATCTATGGAACAGGGGTGGAACTGGGTGCTTGCCAAACTCGAAAACAAGCTTAACTATTGGAGAGGTATGCAAATCAATCTTGCTGGTCGTGCTATGGTTATCAACACGTTCCTCTTATCATCTACCATTTATTTCCTTTCTTGTTGGAGACCGAAAGAGCATGATTTGTCCAAACTGGATAGTATTTGTAGAAACTTCCTTTGGACGGGCGACCACAATAGGAGGGGGGTGCCTAAAATCAAATGGTCCATCTGCACCAGCCATAGAGATAGTGGGGGACTTGGTATCTTGGACATTGAGTGCATGGCTAACAAACTGTCAGCCAAATGGATGATTAAGGCTTGGTGCAACGGGGAGGCCTCGTGGGCCAAGCTGATCTTCAGAAACAAGAATGAGTTGGCGCTCATGGGCTTCCCAAATTGGAAGAATCTTGACATCTTGACCTTGTTGTTTTCCCCGATCCCCGTCTTCCCGAAAGGCTCTAATCTGGTGTGCTCCCTTTGGAAGAGTTGGAATAAAGTCAAAAGCTTCACAAGAATAAGTGAAGACTGGAAGTGGGCTGCCGGTATCAGACAAAACGACTCTATCTGGTTTCCAATCCATGGCATCCGGAGTGTGGAATCTTGGAACATTCAAAATGCCAAGAAGCTATGGAACAAAGGCTTCAAAAAATGGAAACATCTCTGGAAACAAGACACCAACCGCTGGATCAACTTTGAGGATATTGATCCTAGCATCAACATTTCGCATGAAGAATGGAACACGTTGCAAAGCAGATGTCTCGCCTGGGACCGACACAAAGTTCGCCTTCTCATGGGACACGACATGTCGAGCTCGCTTGGTCTCAAATGGCACAATGGGAATAGCCTATCAAAAGTCCCGAACATCAAAGAAACGATCGACTATCAGGTTAACCTCAACAAAAAGTGGTGCCTGTCATGGACGCGGCTTCGGTGGGACATGAAGTTCATGGCTATCTGGCACCCCCTCATAGAAATCAAAAAGTCTGTCCTCTTATGGCAAATCCTTCATCATGGAATCTGGACCAACCTTAAGGCTAGCAAAATTTGTGGGATCCCTCCCTGGTGCAAACGCTGCCACCGGTCTATCGAAGATGTTTCACACATCTTCTTTACCTGCCCCAACTCCAACAGACTCTGGCAGGTGGTTGGAAAGAGAATTAGACTTCAAAAACGTCTCAGTTGGCAGCAAGCCCTGCTGGGAGAAGCGATCGGCTGCTCCGCGACTCTCTGGAACGCCATCAGAGGGGAGGTCCTATGGAAAATCTGGCGGGAAAGATGTGCTTTCAACTTCGGTGACTCCCCCAAGGAGTGGTCAATTGAGAAATCGCTGTTCCTCCTTGGCAAAAGGATTGTCAACTGTAAACCCCCCCCCCCCCCCCCCCCCCTTTAGGCATCATCAAGTACTCCTTTTGATCGATAACAAGCTTAAACCCAAGTGGGCCCCACATGAGGGTGATGAGAGGGTAATTAACCTTCTTTGTAATGTCATCTAAGCTCTGTAAAAGCTTCCCCTGCTTTGTGGGATTTGGGGGGTCCCGTGGGCACTAGTCCCCTTCTCTTGTACTTTTCTTTATTTAATTCAAGTCCGGGAGAGTAGGCTATTGCCGAACTTCCTTTATATTAAAAAAAAAAACTATTAGATCTATGATGAGAGGTTTTAAATGCTCTCTGAATCTCCTAAAACGATCACTATATGGGATAGCCAAGAGATTCAACTTTGCTAAAGCTTAGACTTTTGACCTATCTTCTTTCTTACTTTTCTTTGATTTTACTTTATCTTTTCTCTTACTTTTGATTTTTATCTTTTCTCTTACTTTTAATTTTTCTTTATGTTTTCTTTTATTTTTCCTTTCTCTTTGTTCTTCTCAGATTAATTCTCTTTGAGGGAATTATTTTCTCATTTTTTTAAGTAATATTTCTTAATTTTCTACTTTAATTTAAATGGAAATCTTTTTCTTTTTGTATTGTTTTCTTGCTTTTAAAGTTTAAAGCTCTTGATTTTTTACTCCTAGATTTACTTTAACTTAAATTGAAATCTTGTTTCTGTATTCTTTTTGAAGGTTTTCTATTTTGTTTTTAGAGTTTTTGGATAGGAATGATAGAAACCAGAAAGTAGCAAAAAATAACCAAGTAGAGAAACTAAGAATAAGTTTTCCTTAATGCATATGAAATGATATCTATAATAACAACAAGAAACCTTTCTTTATGCTCTGAAGTACTTACAATGAATAAATGTTTCTAATGCAAATGAAGTGATTTCTCATGCAAACTGCAAAGCATTCTTTTTGTGTTTAAATAAACAAAAGAGACGTAGAATTCAATGTGCATTTAATGACTTTCTTTCCTAATGCAATTAAAAATAAAAACACTTCTTTTTTTGTATTTTATGCAAAGAAATGCAAATGCAAGTGATGTAATTTTATGTGTTTATGTTGAATTGAAGAACTTGAAAATTTGTTACCTTAAGTTTAGCGATGTAGAGGCTTGAACATACATAGTGATATTTATTTACATATTTTCATAACCAAATCCTGAGTACAAAAAACTAGAAGTGAATCATGCAACAAAGATCTTCATGTTCATGGATGTGGGTGGGGGGGGGAGAGTGCTAAGGCTTTGCTTCATGAATGCTCCTCTTCCCTTGGAGGCACTCAGTTCCATAGGGAACAACCCTCAACAACAAGGGAGAACGATCAAGGACAACAAGGGCTCAACTCCTCGTTCATTCTCCACATACCTTCAACCAAGAGAAGTGCAAGGATTTAAGTTTTAGTCAATACTAAGTCACATCTAACAAGCCTACGCAAACAATTTTCATGCTTCAGGTCAGGTTCAAGAAGGATGTCGAGGCATGCACGAAGACCACCGAGTGGATCAGTTCTGATTGTTCAATGTGTCATACTGTGTGACTACACACGTGTTGTTTATGAGTGCGCTTTAGGACTTAAGATGTGAAAACAATTTTGTGGAAAGTTTTTTTTTAAATTCTAGTGGTCTATGCATATGGTAAATATCATTTGACTATATGCAAAACGTTTTTATTTTTAGATGAAGTGGTAATGTAAGGTTGAAACAAAAAGTGATATAATCAAAATAGCCCTAAACAAATTATGTAAATTTAATTATGTGTTTTTAAGGCATTTTGCAAGTTCATTTTGATGAGGTAGTAACATTCATGTGAAACAAACAACCCTATACAAATTATGAAAATTTAAGAGGTTTAAGTTCTAAGACAATTGGATTTAAATCTTGTTTGCTAGAAAAGTCTAGATAGAAGGATTCAAGTGACTCTAGCTTCGATCATCATCTACAACATGGCTATCTACCTTCCCATTCATAATACTCATCAATATCAGATGCTCTTCAATGCTCTAAAACAAATTGCATTATAAAAAAAAATCATTAGTACTCTTTATGAAACATAAAAAATGCTCATGTTGTTATAAATTACATTCAATTCTTATCATACATATATAAGCACACACATTTATTCATATCCATAAGTATATATTCATGCACCTGCACACACGTATGCATATACAATCTTTCTAACAACATATGTACTCACTCATCTCACATATACATGCACCTGCATTTATCTTTTATTCATTCATTCTCCTTCATGTATGCACTTATACCCATGCATCTATTCATGCACATGCATGTTCACATACACATGCACTCATGCACATGAAAACACTATCACACATGAACAAATACATTCAATTACACATGCATGCATGCACTCACATGCATGTTCATACATAACATGCATTTTTATATTCACATGCATAGACTAATCTTACTAACATACATGCATGCATTTTATGTCTATGCATATGCTCAGAGCTCAAAGTATATCCTAAAATGAACTAGTTTACTGTACTCTATGCATACAAACATACATCCATAATTCTCTTAAACATGCATACAATCATATGTACATGCATCTCACTTGCATGCACATGCACACTCTCATATGCACATGCAAACTCTTCATA
>CM035434.1:50025971-50048471 GCA_020310875.1 Ceratopteris richardii
ATTGAGGAACGATGATTGCCCCAAATTAGATGAGGAAAAGGAATGCATGACCAGAATTCCTTGCCATTCTGTTGTTGCTAGTCTAATTTATGTTATGGTAGTTACGAGACCAGACATTGCATTTGGAGTATGAGTTATGAGCATATTTATTTCTAGTCCTAAGAAGAAGCATAGGGAAGTGGTCAAGATGATTTTGAGATATTTGAGTGACAGAAAGGGCAAGTGTCTATGCTGGGGAAGAGGGGAAGCATCCATTATTGGTTAAAGAGATTCTAATTATGCTGGTAGTTAAGACAATTGTAAGTCTACATCAGGGTATATTTTTCATTTTGCTGGAGGTGCTTTCTCTTGGAGATCATATCTTCAAGAGTGTATAGCTATTTCCACCACAAAACCAGAGTATATCGGAGGAAGTGAGGTATGTAAGGAAGCATTGTGTCTTTCCTATCTTCCTTGTGATATAGGTCTATCTCAGCATGTACCTCGTTTTCTTAGTGATAGATAGAGTGTCATTGCATTGGCTAAAAATCCACTCTATCATGCAAAGACAAAGCACATTGAGGCATGGTATCACTTCGTTAGAGACTATTTATCCATTAAGCACATTATTCTTGAGAAGGTTCATACTAATGATAATGTTTTAGAGGCTTTGACTAAAGCTCTACCACAAGATAGCTTTTCATATTGTTGTCACTTGATTGGGGATACTTGATCCATGATCTTGCACAGATACTTGTATATTGTGTAACATGCCGATTAGGTGGGAGGTATAGTTTTTGTACTTACACTCAAGAATTCTTTATCATTCTTTATGTTTCTCCCATAGAAACTTTGACCATATTGTCTTTTAGTGGGAGATTGTTACCTATAGTATCCATGTGAAATGCCAAATGGTCATCGAACACTTTTGTATATGTTCTTTAATAAAACATATAGTGGCTAGGTCAGCCACAAACTATACGTTTGACCACATTTGTAACACCCAAGAAATTTGTGTTCATGCTCTCTATGCACTATTTTTTCTGCATATTCTATAGGCTCTATGAGGAGTACTACGTGTGGTCTCTGGATCTAGGTTTTCTATGTTGAGGGTATTATCATGAAGATCTTAAGAACGAGACTCCATTGAGGTGCATCGCTATCAAAATGCTTCATTTTAGTTGTTGGATTCATAGGATTGATTGTAACTACAAAATAGTATGTGAAGATTTGTGTATAAAACCAATTGTGTTTTTTGACTCAACATTGACTCTTACTTCCCAACAATATGTATTTGTGCTTCTATGTGTACATGTATAACTATGATTAAAAATCTACTGTGATTGTTTGACTAAAAAATGATTCTTACATAATAATAATACATGTATATGTGCTTATGTATGTGTAGGATTGTGATTTACATACGATTGTGATCCTCTAACTCAATGTTTACTTTTATTTCACAATAGTTTGTGTATGTATATGTATATGTATGTGTATGATTGTGATTTTTAGTCTAATCTAATATTCACACTTATAGCATTCAATATCCATAGGTTTCTGTGCATGAATATGATTTATAGACTATTATTATTGTTTGAAAAGTAATATGGAATCTTACATCAAAATGCATTGTGTAGGATGTAGGTTTGTGTGTTTGATTGTGATGTAAAAGCTTTTTTAATTGTTGATTCGTAGTATTAATTGTAACTTCAAAATAGTATGTGCAAGATTGTGTGTATA
Source organism: Ceratopteris richardii (assembly GCA_020310875.1). Taxonomy (NCBI): domain Eukaryota; kingdom Viridiplantae; phylum Streptophyta; class Polypodiopsida; order Polypodiales; family Pteridaceae; genus Ceratopteris; species Ceratopteris richardii. The sequence goes on from CM035434.1 coordinate 50,027,694, forward strand.
AATGTGATTCTAAATATGTTATGATTGTTTGATGCATAACATTTATTTTTACTTTGAAACTCACAAGAGTATGTGTAGGTATTTGTTTATGTTTGGGAATGAAGGAATATAGTGACTGGATGCCTTATATTATTTATTCTTACTTCACAATAATATGTGTAGGTTTGTGTGTATGATGTACCATTGTGATTATTTGACTCATAACAATGATCTATTGATAGATCATTGTTATGAGTCATATCATATTAATTTTTACTTCACGATAGCATGTGTATACATGATTAGATTGATAGATATATGAATCTAAGAAATAGATGCATATAGAGCTACAAATATAGATAGAGAGATAGATAGATAGATAGATGGACTCACAATCGTTCTTATATATTTTACGATGTACATTTTGTGCAATGTATATTTTATTTGATATGAATGTATTGAATAGAGAATTATCGGGAAAGGAAAGTAATGGTCATATATGACTATTCATCAAGAAGAAAAAAACGTTATTTACAATAAGATGCAAATGTTGTGGACATCACTCTATAGGAAATGCAATGTAAATAAAGATCCTATTTTTGGTACATGTAGTAATGTTGCAAGATGCCATAATCTTGATAGTGATATATGGCTACATTTTCCAATTTATTTAAACAAGATTAAAACCCAAGATATCATATCAGATATTTTAAGGAACAAAGGATTGAGTGAATCTAGTAGAGCAGGTGAGTCTAATAATGTATCACCTATTATTTCTCATCTTAAACTAGAAGAAAAAAACACACATAGGTTAAAAAAAGAAATATTCTCTTCAAATTCATCTTAGATAAAGGAAGCATTTTAATCTTCTCGAATTCCTTTCAATGTTATTCATAATCAAATTTCCAAAAATTCTTTGATGTCAATTGCAACAGAGGGATTGACCATGCAAGATTACAATAAAATGTGGAAAAAATATATAGATAAAGTAAAGATTAGTAGAGAAGGTATTCCAAAACAAATAGTGCTTAATTATATACCCATGTATGGATGCACAATACCAATAGATGGATGGACTAGCTCTTGAAATAAGTCATTAATTAAGGACCTAGTGATAGCCAAAGGGAATACCTTTTTTTGGAATCAGCTGATACTTCTCTTAAGGAGAAAATTTCTACTTTCCTTGTAAAGATATATTAACCTTCTATAGCTCATGTTCTTTATCCAAATAATTTCTTTGCTATAGTGACTAATAATTCATATAATTTTCTAAGTGTTGGATTTCAAAAGCCTAAATTGTGCTCAATGATTAATTAGAAATCAAAATAGAAATTATAGAACTGATGGTGTATCAAAAATGGGAACTATGGCTAGAGAACTATTCCTTTGATGAGTTGGTGATTTGATGTATACCTCCCTAATATAGTCACAATGTTTTTAGCATAATCTAGAAAAAGATTTCAGTGTTAGTAAACCTCTTATGAAACATCTACAATTTATTGATACCGATACATTTGTAATAGGATACATTCATTGGACTATTCAAAAGCTATATAGAAACTGAGAGACTTTAAATATTTATCATTAAGAAAAAAACAAACTTTTTATTGTTTGTAGAGGACCAATGGATGTAGATGCATATTGATTTCCATGGAATTTCATTTGTATTTGATTGAACAGTTAAACTCACTATGAAACGTCAAAAATGAAAGTCATGGAAAATGTCAAAAAGTCATTCCATTTATTAGTTCTAGCCACAAGTGATGGTTCTAACATGAAAGAAGTAGACAACATGGTACTTATAATAGATGATGATATACAATGTGAAGAAAATTTATTATATAAATTAAATTGCAAAAACATATGTATTTATTATAGAAACATGATTCTATTGCAACAAGATGTTTCTATTATAAAACACTAAAGGCTAGTCTGAATTATTAAGTGAAGAAGCTATCAAGACTACAATTTAAGATGTAAATATTTTTCTCTTTGGAATTCACCTTAATGTCACAGAAAAGGATGCATAGATCATGTCTCCAACCTAGTTCCAAGCCTTAGCAATGGAATGTGATTCAAATCTACAAAGCGTAAATTTTTCCATATGTTTCATCTAGTCCCCCTGCCTCTACATCATCAGTGGAGAACACAACAACCCAAAAAGATTTAGAAAATTTAATCTCCCAATTAAACATAAAGTCCTCTCCTTTAGAGTTTTAGTACATGAAGCCCATGAAAATCATGTCACAAGATTTTGAACTTCATGAAAAACTAGAGGATTGATAGGGAGGAAAGATGCACTTTTTATACTCTTCCTAGCAACATTAGAAGGATTTCTAGATAATTATCTTAGTCAATATTTCAATAATGATTTTGCTATCTACGACCTAATGAAGGATGCCTTTAAAGTAGAATTCGAACAAGGAAATACCATAGAATCATTATTGAAAAATTGGAGTGCAATATTGAGTATTAGGGAGACATTTCTTTACTTTTTCAATAGAGCCAAAAAACCTATGAACAAATTATGAGATTCTTTCCACAAAGTTTTAATCAAAAGGTGGCTTGCTAATCTAGTAACAATGTCCTTTCAATGAAGGGTAAATGATTTGCTGCTCCCTAAAATATCTATTGATGAATTCATTACCATGATAATAAGGTTGGGGTGAATTTGGCAACAATATGGAGTTGGGTCTTCTAGCTTCCCTTCTCAATGGAGGTTCAGGACATAGGAGCTTGATTGAGCAACGAAATCAATAATCTAAGGAGGAATAAGCCCCAAAATAAAGAAGAGAGTGCAATAGCACAACTATGGTGTAAAATTGAAGTTTTACAACTCCAAAAAGAGCAGCAAGCCCAAGTACAAGAGGACACAACTTCATTGTGAGCTACAAGAGCTTTGTGAGGGAACTGGAGTAAAGAGTGGACTATGGTGTACAATGTGCAACAAACAAGGATATGTGGTAAGTGAGTGTCTTTTCTTAAATGTAACTTTCTAGTTATGCAAAAAGCTTTTCCATGACGCCCAAGAGTGCCTTTGATCAAAACTTTTGAGTTTTCACATGGTTCTCCATGAGAGATACTATACAAGAAAAGAAGAATCCATTGGTTTCTACCATTCTCATCACTTAACCGGTTAGATGAGGTTCACATCGTTGTTGAAAGATATTGTAAGAAATGCAAGAAAAGAGAAAGGAAGTTCATGACAAACATTTACGGAGAAACAAACTACAAGTTGGAGTGTTAGTTCTTCTAGATAGACCAAAATAACAAAAACCACTCATAGCCAAATGGATTTCGCATTTGAAAGGTCCATAGAAAATCAAAGAAATGTTGTAGTGGGGTGCAATATAATTGGAACTCTATTCAAAGAGGCACTATCAGGTGTCAAGTTTTTAGGATCAAAGCCTATCATCAACAAAGCGACTAAAATCCCTTGCATCCATGACATTTTACATGAGACTTGGAATGTTCTTGAATCATTCTTCTCCTCAAGTACCAAGGCTAGGAAGAATCAACTCTAGATGGAGTTTAACACACTCAAGAAGATACCCAAGCAATCTGTGACCAACTTTTTCACCAAGATAGACCTAGCAAATCAACTTGGAAGCATCTAAGAATTCATTGATGAAGAACAGATAGTAATGCAAGTTATCAATGGAATAAAGGCACATGACAAATGGAGAGCTTTCACCACAACCATGGACATATACATGGATATGTGGGTTCCTGACTTCAACACCCTCATGGGACAATTGTTTAGACATGAGGCAAAGCTTTTGGAGAATGGAGACAACTCAAACGGTAATGAATCCTCTACCCTAGATACAAATAAGAACAAGACTAAGGATTGTAAAGGCAAGAATAAAAAATATGATGATGAAGGTAGTACCTCTCAAGAAAACTTTGCAAGTAGAGGTAGAGCTTCAAGAGGAAGAGGTAGAAGAGGAAGACAAGGCGGGAGGAGATCTCAAAGATCCTCTCCATGTGCCATATGTGGCTTAACTAACCAAATTAGTGGTAATTTTTTTAGGAACCCGAGAAACCAAAGAGGAAGAGGCTACAAGAGAGGTGGATATGGAAGCTCAAGAGGAAGATTCAATAACAACAATGGTTATAACAACACCTCATACAACAACAATAATTATCAAGGAGGATATAGAGGGAGGAGAGACTAAAATAACTACAGAGGTGCTCAAACTCAATAGGACTCATAACTTCTAATGAATATGACTATGAAGCAAGGTAAAGTAGATGAACATGTATTCTATATAGACTCACGTTGCTCAAATCATGTTGTATGGAATGTAGCTCTAGTCTCAGAATTGGAGGACCCAAGGGCTAGACATGAGGTCCAACCAAGAGATGACACAAGGCAACCATTGGAGAAGATTGGTAATGTGAAGACTTCAAATGGTAGTATGAACCTATTGAGTAAGGTATTTTATGTGCCAACCAGAATCAAAATCTCATAAGTGTTGGTTAGATTGTTGAGAAAGGATTGGAGGTCTCATTCACAATGAATGGAACATTTGTTGAGGATCCACATCAGGGATTCATGAGGATAGCAACACGAGAAAAGACAAGTAGGCTATTTACTTTTGAGCTCCAAGATGCTACGAACATTGCTTTTTTCATTTTTGGTAGTTAAGCATTGTCAAATTAGTAGGGATCATAGTGTGCTTGGTGTACCAAATATCTCCGAGCAACACATGATTTACAAATGGAATGCTTGTCAGTTTGGCATGTCTCATAGACAACCATTTACAAAGAAGGGATATATTCATAGAGACCTAGTGGAGCTAGTCCATACAGATGTATGAGGGCCAAGCAAGGAGCCATCTATCTCTGTACTGAGTTATGATGTGTCTTTCATTGGTGATTGTAGCATATAGAAAATACTATATTTCATGAATCATAAAGATGGTGTTCTCTTGTTTCAAGAAATATCTAGCACTTGTTGAAAATAAAAAAAGAAAGACTTTGAAGAGGCTAAAGTTAGATGGAGGGGAGAATATTTCTCCCATGACTTTGATGCTTATCTCCAAGAGAGAGGAGGTAGAAAGGAGGCATAGAACCGAAGTAATTCGATGGCAATGCACCACGGTGCGCTCTCCTTATCAAGAGCTCCACGATGATATCTTGGGAGTATAAAATGGATCTCCTAAGGCCGCATACGGTACTCCGCACAAAGATTAGAGAATACACAAAAAACACAGGAGAGACATTAGGGGAAAAAATGAACCCTGAATGGGCCTTTTAGATTAAGGGCTGATTAGTCATGGACCAATGAGAAGAGGGTGGTGGCCACAGTCTAGTCCCTTGATCACATAGGCTAGGCATAGGTTTCCCTTGTTTTTGTGTGGTCAAAGAGCCAAAAACCATCTAGAGTTGATGGTTTTCTATAGAGGATGGTTTTGGATACCCCGAAATTCATTTAGAATCGTTGGATTCATCAAATATCTAATGGCCAAGGTTAACTGCCAAAATTCAAGGCATCTACAAACTTGGACCCTTGGATTAGCTTGAGATCTAGTGGATGAGAACAAAGCAATCATGACGAAGTGCACCTTTTTCTAAGAGACATCGGATTTGATTGCCAATCAGACAGTCAGGAGACGTGAGCCCTTGAATTCCTAGCCTTTGGAACAAGGCAACATTTGATGGCCTAGATTGACTGCCCACTTGAAAAGAGCACGTTTTGATGGGAGCCACTCGATGATCCTTGAATCGGACGGCCACTACACAATGCAAAAAAGAGATCAGCACCGATTGCGCACATGCATTGGATTCTCAAAGATCCAATGGTCAACATTTGTGCAGAGTCTGTGGACACTCTTTGTCCTTACTCCCACACATTTTTTTTGCTCTCTCTGTAGATTCAAATGCAGTTCAAATTATGCCATTGATTCGATCAATCTAAAGGCTGATAGACACTGATGCGTGACATAAAAAATATATTATTTCATCCACATTTTTTAATTTTAGAATACCACTAGTGGTTTCATGTGGCTCTCAAAACACATAGATTAAGCTTCTTAATCCCTAAAAATTAGGGGTCCTTACAAGGCCCATGCAGGGCTCACTTTTTCCCCTAATGGAGGGAGCACGAAGATAGACCTCTTAGGTCTTACAAATGCGATCGAACATATAGTCCCTGGCTAACCAGGCCACTATACATTTTATTAAAGAACATATACAAAGAAGTGTCCGGTGGCCATTTGGCCTTTCACATGGACACTAACGGTAACAATCTCCCACTAAAGGCCAATATGACGAAAGTAACTATGGGACAAAAATAAAGGATGATAAGGAATACCTGAGTATAATTATACAAATTATACCTCCCACTTGATGGGCATGTTACACAGTATACAACCGTCTGTGTAAGATCAAGAATCAAGTAACCCCCATCAAGTGACAACAGTGTCAAAAGCTATCCGGTGGTAGAGATTTAGTCAAAGCATCTGCGGCATTATCTCGAGTGTGAATCTTCTCAATAATAATGTGCTCAGTGGCTAAGAAATCTCTCATGAAGTGATATCTCACCTCAATGTGCTTGGTCTTTGCATGATAGACCGGATTCTTAGCCAAAGTAATGGCACTCTAACTGTCACTCATCAAACGAGGTACATGATGAAGTAAACCCATATCACAAGCAAGACGAGAAAGCCACAATGCTTCCTTACATGCCTCACTTGCTGCAACATGCTTTGCTTCTATGGTGGAAACAATTGTACATTCTTGAAGACGAGATCTCCAAGAGAATCTTAACACCTCCAGCAAAATGGAAATGTACCCTGATGTAGACTTACGATTGTCTACACAACCAATATAGTCAGAATCTGTGTAACCAATAATGGATGCTTTTCGTCTACCTAAGCATAGACACTTGTCCTTAGTGCCACTCAGATATCTCAAAATCATCTTGACTGCTTCCCAATGTTTCTTGCCAAGATTAGACATATATCTGCTCATAACTCCCACTGCAAATGCAATGTCTGGTCTCGTAGCTACCATAGCATACATGAGACTACCAACAGCAGACTGATACGGAATTTTGGTCATGAATTCCTTTTCCTCATCTGATTTGGGGAAGTCATCCTTGTTCAATTTCACATATGTGGGTAAAGGTGTACTCAATGCCTTTCCACCCTGCATATTGAACCTGTGAAGTACTTTGGATATGTACTCACTTTGAGACAAATGTATGCATCTTTTACTCCTATCACCAGTAATGCGCATGCCAAGAATATGTTTGGCATCCCCCAAATCCTCCATATCAAATGTCTGAGGCAACTTCTTTTTGAGAATTGACAAGTCATAAGAGGACTTCCCAACAATCAACATATCATCGACATAAAGTATCAAACATATCAAGCTACCATCTGAGCATCTCCTTGTGTAGAGACAATGATCATCATTGCTTCGAGAATAGCCTTGAGACTTCATAAAAGCATCAAACTTTTGGTACCATTGTCTAGGGGACTGTTTAAGTCCATACAAGCTCTTCTTGAGCTTACAAACTAGACTTTTCTTGCTAGGAACTACATAACCCTCTAGTTGTTCCATATAGATCTCATCTATAAGATCTCCATGCAAGAAAGAAGTTTTCACATCCATTTGGACTAGCTCTAAGTCCTCCATTGCAAGGAATCCAAGCAACATGCGTAGGGTAGTCATCTTGACCACTAGAGAGAAGATTTCCTCGAAATCAACACCATGTTGTTGCTTAAAACCCTTTGCAACAAGTCGTGCTTTATACTTCGGAGAAGCACTATCTCATGTGAATTTCAGCTTATATACCCATTTACATGGTAAAGCTTTCCTACCATTTGGCAAAGGTACTAAATCCCAAGTACCATTCTTGTGAATAGAATCCAACTCACTCTTCATGGCACACTCCCACTTGGCATGGTCCTCTGTCTCCATAGCCTCTTTGTAGCAAGAAGGCTCACCGACATCTGTTAGCATAACAAAATCTTAACCTCGAACATATCTATCAGGTGGATGTGAGACACGTGTAGAACGTCTAATTGGTTGCTGAACAGGAACATGTTTAGAGTGATCTGAATGGACATTCTCTTGAACATCCCTATGTGCAGCATTTTATGCATGCTAATCGAAGGACTAGTATCCTCAAAACACCACTCTTCTCACTTCAACCTCCTTAATGGGCTGTTTATGCATCTTAGACTCATTGAAAATGACATCACTACTTCTGATCATTGATCGTGTTTCAGGATCCCATAAGCGATATCCAAATTGTCCTTCTCGACCATGTCCAAGAAAAATGCATTTCTTTGACTTATGGTCCAACTTTTGTTTAAGATTCTTGGGTATATGAACATATGCTTCAGAATGAAGAACTCGAAGATGATCATAATATGGTGGCTTCCCTGTCCATAACTCTTGTGCCACTTTCAAACTTTGGCAATACTAGGTGAAAGGTTAATCACATGAACTGCAGTCAATACTTCTTTTGCCCAAAACCCTTTTGAGAGGTTTGCATGATGCAATATAGAGACAACTCTATCTTGAATAGTTCTATTCATCCTCTCAGCTACACCATTCTGTACTAGGGTATAAGGAGCTATAAACTCTCTACGAGTCCCTCTAGACTGATAGAAAAGGCTGAATTCATGTGAGGTATACTCAGCCCCATTATCTGAACGTAAAGACTTAAGCTTAGTTCCTTTCTCTATCTCAACTGAAGCAAGCGATTTTCTGAAAGTAGGGAATACCTCATCCTTCGATTTGATAGGATATACCCAGACTTTTCATTTTTGGTTTTCTTTCCATATTGACAATGCTCACAAAATGAAAAATCAAAGAAAGATGACACAAGTAAGTAACCAGAACGAGAAAGATTTTCCATTCCACTATGAGATATATGGCCCAAACGACCATGCCAAATACAATCCATAGGCTGTTAAGTAAGAGCTAACAAGTGTTCTTTCTGTGATACAAATAAAGGATAAAGTGAGCCAACTTTGCTTCCTTTTGCAATAACCATATTGCCCTTTGATATACGAAAGGACTGAGCATAGAAGACTACCTTGTAACCAAGGTCATCAGGTCTACCAACTGACATCAAACTGTGTGATAACTGAGGTACATGGCATACATTATGCATAGTAAATTTTGAACCATCAATAAATTGCACAACCACATCTCCAATCCCCACAACGTCGCACTCGTAAGAATCACCAAGTCTCACGATACCAAGAGACTTTGCCACATAATTAGAGAACCATTCTCTGTGTGGTGTCACAATGAAAGAGGCACCAGAATCTAGCAGCCAGGTGTGGGAAAGAGAATCAGCCATAAGTGCCTCAGTTGGCAGAGTACTATCAAGCGTCAGCACATCAGCATCATCAAAAATAACATTAATTTCTTCAATCTTCACAATCGAAGTAGATGCTGCACGTAACTATTTAACATGCCCATCAACATTATGTCCTTTACCTTTAGCATTCTTTAATGCATAACACTCTTTCTTCATATGTCCTTTCTTATGACAATAATGGCATTCCATATCCCTCTTCCTTGATTTACTTCTACTCTTATTCCGTTGACCATTCTTTTCCTTGTTCTTGCTCCTACCACGTTGATGATTCTTTCCTTGGTAAGAATCACGAAACATTATATGCATCTCCAGTTTGAGTGCCAACCATAGAGTTTCTACGAATCTCCTCACTCAAGAGTGCTCCACATATGTCATCATAGACGAGTTTATCACTAGGTACAGTATTGCTACTAGTTGTGCAGAACGTATCCCATGATTATGGCAGGGTGCATAACAACAATACTGCTTTCATTTCATTATCCATATCCATTTTCTGAGCCTGTAATTGGGACAATATAGCATCAAACTCATTCAGATGAGCAACAACACTATCTATGTCCTTCATACAAAGGTCATATAATTTTCTCATCAGATACACTTTATTTGATGTCGTCTCTTTTTCATATGTATTGCATAACTTCTTCCAAAGCTCCTCTGCACTTTCAGAGTCTAATACTATAAAGTAAACATTATCTACCAGGTGCAACCAAATGGTAGACCTTGCCATTTCATCTAACTCATCCCAATCATCTTCATCTAGTCAGCAAGCTTCTTTGAAATCCCATTTACTGGCTTCCATTGCCTCCTTTGAATCAGCACATCTTTAATCTGATTCTTGCATAGAGAAAAGTTTGTGCCATCAAATTTTCGGATCTCAAAATGGTCTTTGCCCTGCAAGTTATAGCTCCTCCTCGAAATACTAGCACTAGACCCTGATCCACTAGATGTGCCTGAGACCTCTGATGCCATGATGGTAAAGAACTAAATAGAATGATAATGGAGCTAGAAAAGTCTAAACACCAACGGATAAGTGCATCAAGGAGTAAATCCACCACTATATAGTTGACGAAACCAAAAATCTAGAAAAATTTTGCCAGAGTATCCTCTGCAAAATGAGCATATGACCCGTGTCAAAATATCATAAAACTGCAAGTACTGACATGTTTGCCTGCATAGTGAATGGCTAACTCCACTGCATATAATCAATTACCCAATAGAAGCCAACTAGGCTTATCGAGCACCTGTGTAAATCTTCCACCTGCATCACTGAAGAGACCCCAACATCTGGGTGTCTCCCAGTTAAGAAAACCTCACCACGACCCTCTTTATCAAACATAAAAGGCTTTATTCAAAGAACATAACCGCTATATCAATGACCACATGGACGTACATAAGCGATATCCACAGAAGCGTACATGATGTGTATGTGCTCAATAAATGCAGTAAAATGACACTAAAAGGTTGAATGCACAACCCAATAACTAGCAAATAAATCCAACAAGTGTCTGTCAACTCTAATGTTTTTGGCTCAAAAACCTGCAAAAATTTGCAGTGACTGCTCCCACCAAAACTAAAAACGTTTCTAGAAACATGTAGTTTTGTGAGTGTGGCTGAAAAGCACAACCCTAAAAAGGTTGATATTTATTGTCAGACAAGTACAAAGAACACTCTTCTTGAAGTTCGCAGTCCAGTGTGAAGAGAACTATGTGCAAAAGTACTCCAAAATGGCTCCAAAAGACACCCAAAAATGCTTCAAGAATAGGATTTGAAAGCAAAGAATGAAGTTTTGAGGGACCAAAACATGTTCAAGGTAATGTCAACCTTAGTCTTTCCCCTTCTTCAGACACCACAAGAGTGTAGCTTAGTGGCAAGAGATTGCCATGGTTAAGGGAGCTCTGGCGGGAACAGTACTAGGATGGGTGACCTCTCGAGAAGTACCAGGAACCTCTATATTCCTTGATCATTGAGGTCCTCACTCGTGCGCAACCAATGGCACCAATGGTGACTTCGGTGACTCGGATGACAAGGTATGCCAAGGTCTATGCCTTGGTCGCCACCTTAATCGTAAGCCTTGGAGAAAGCCTTGGGGGGGGGATGCTCGCTTCACTCACACAAAAGGAAGAAACCTTTTTCCATCAAACTGCTCTGATACCAGTGAAGTAATTTGATGGCGTTGCACCAAGGTGCACTCTCCTTATCGAGAGCTCCACGAAGATATCCTCAGAGTAGAAAACAGATCTCCTAAGGCCGCATTTGGTACTCTGCATAGAGACTACAGAATACACATAAAACACAGTACACAGGGAGCATGAAGACAGACCTCTTAGATCTTACAAATGCGGTCAAACATATAGTCCGTGGCTGACCAGGTCACTATATGTTTTATTAAAGAACATATACAAACAAGTGTCCGGTGGCCATTTGGCCTTTCACATGGACACTAATGGTAACAAGAACCATAGTGGAGGTTGCAAGGTCAATTATAAATGACAAGAAGTTGCCTAATTACCTATGGGCACAGATTGTGTCAACAACCACCTATCTAATCTATAGAAGTCCATCAAAAGCATTGGATGGGTTGACACCATATGAAGCATAGAATGGAAGAAGACCTAGCCTTGACCATTGTGGGATATTTGGGTGCATAGCATTTGCACACATACCTTCACAAATCAAAGGAAAATTGGATCCAAAGGCAGAGAAGTGTATATTCATTGGTTGTAATCTTAATAAAAAAGGTTATAGATTCTATATTTCAAGTAACAAATTTTTCATTGCTAGTAGAGATGTTTTTTTATGAAAACAAATCTTGGTTTGAAGATGATTGCAGGAAAATCAAACTTCCTTATGACCTAGAGTAAGATTTACCAACATTGACAAAGAGGAATGAGCATAGACATGAAGACAAGTGATTTTGATGATGGTCAGAAGGCTCTAAGAAGAGAAACCTATTCTTGGAACTCCAAAGGCAAACCAAAGTGTAGGAGATGAGTGATGTGGCAGAATCATCTCAATTAACTATAAGAAGATCTAGTATAGAGAAAGGGAATCCAGAAAGGTATGGTTATGAGACATCCTTGGTCACTAAGCATTCCATTTACATTGTTCAAGATACGAACTCAAAAGAACCATCAAAATATGAAGAGGCCACGAAGAAACCTAAATGGAGAGATGCCATGGAAGAAGAGATAGAAGCTCTTTAAGAGAATCAGACTTGGGAATTGGTTCCCAAGAAACCATCTATGAAGATCATTGGATCAAGGTGCATTTACAAGCTAAAGAAAAATTCTGATGGCTCAATTAATAGGTACAAAGCAAGGCTTCTCGCTAAAGCATTTGCTCAAACCCAAGGTATTGATTATGAAGAGACATTCTCACTTATGGAAAAGATGCCTACTATTAGAGTACCCCTGAGTATAGCATCCTCTAAAAATTGGAATATCTATCAAATGGATGTTAAAAATGTTTTTCTTAATGGTTGGATTTTATAGGAGGTATACATGGCTCAACCTCCTCGCTTTGAAGATAAATCATACCCAGAATATGTATGCAGGTTGAATAAACCCTTGTATGGCTTAAAGTAAGCTCCTAGACCTTGGAATCATAGATTAGTCACTTATTTCTAGGAAAAAGGATTTATGGAGACCAAAACAGATCCTTCCCTATTCATAAAAAGGAATTAGTGAGAGGTCATATACCTTTGTGTATATGTGGATGATATAATCATTATAGGTAATGATGTAGATGGAATCAAGAGGATCAAAGATCATATGAAAGAAGAGTTCAAGATTAGTGATCTTGGATTACTCACTTACTTCCTAGGTTTGGAAGTGGTATATAGAGAAAGAGGTATGTTCCTATTAGAGAAAGTACATTGGAGATATGCTCATTAAATTCAAAAGGGAAAATACAAAGGTTACGAGTACACTAAATCATGAGCTAAGTGCTCCCTAATTGAAGATGTGAGTAGTTACCAAAGCTTAGTTGGAACCTTGAACTATGCTACTCTAACTAGAGTAGATATATGTTATGGTGTTCGTGTGCTAAGTCGATTCATCCACACTCCAAGGAAGCTTCACATGGAAGCAGCTAAAAGAATCTTAAAATATTTGAAGGAAACAATTAAGGAAGGGCAATATTACCCTTACACATCTAATATACATGTCAAGTTATTTTCTGATGCACATTCGACATGTTCCAAAGATTATAGGAGAAGCACATCAGGTTATCTAAATTTTGTAGGTACTAAATCGATTTCTTGGTCATCAAAGAAGCAGCCTACAGTTGCCCTCTCATCAATTGAAGCTTAATACAGAGGACTTGCAAATGCTACTCAACAAGCTATGTGGGTTTGGACCCTATACTCTGATTTAGGGTTGAATACTTCTACTCCACACATATTTGGAGACAACATTAGCTCATTACATCTTGTTGCTAACCCTATCTATCATGTCACAACCAAACATATTGAGGTTCACTATCTTTTTGACAGAGAAAAAGATCATTGAGTAAGGAGATACAACTCTCATATGTATCCACACATTAACAATGTGCAGATATGATGAAAAAGGCTCTAGATGGAAGAAAATTAAGCAGGTTCAAATCAATCATTGATTTACAAGAAATCATGACGGAATGAAGACTCAAGCATCTTAGGCTTGACAGGGAGTTGTTTGTGCAAATAGCAAGCCTAAGTTCTTGGCTATTATCTCAGGCCTACACCTTTGTTTATATATCTCACATAGAGGATCACATATGAACATCTACATATCCATTTAGTTGTATTCACCATGGACAAAATGTAAAAGTGAATAGAGAATAGAATCTCGTGAAGATAGGGATCTGAATATGTGACTCATGTGCTAGGAAGAATCCTTTCAATCATCTCTAAAGTGTAGGAACACTTGGTGACGGAAGTTCAAAATTGGAACTCAAGAAAAGAGTCTAAATAGAGGTGATTTAGTCGCAGGGCAAGCGTGCCATTCTTGACAGGTTCGAAGCTACATCTTTGAGCATACACTAAACTCAACTCATGTATGAGTAGTCCACTATGATTCCCTTGTATCATACATGCATTATCATATACCAATTAATACATTTATTTATGATCAATTCTATCTATTGTTCTCTGTTGCTTTTCCATTATTTCACTCATCTTAGAGAAACCATTTCTCTATGTGCACTTGATCATTTGCTCCACTTTAACTTTGTACAATTTGTGTGAAGGGTCCAATATATACATATCAAGCTTCATTAGTTTTGTTTCACCCAATCTCAAAATATGAACTCATGAAGTTGACAGTGTCTACACATCATCTTGTTCCTGAAATGTCGGGATGACCCCTCTGAGTTGTTAAACTCATTGCTCAGTGTATAGTGCCTCTAAATTCATGAAATAATGTGTGCTAGTTAGCTATACACTTGAGTTAGATGTGTATGAAAGCTCTCTCATCAATTCGTACCAGGTTGTGAGCTCTAAGCAAAACATTGAGCGTAGCATTCTAAGATTAAAAGGTTCCTTCACATTTCTAGTACATGCAACTTATCTATTTTGGTACAAGCTTTTGGGAATGATTTTCCAAAGTATCTACAAGGGAACAAGGATTAAGACCACCATGTGCTAGAGAGATGACTCTCTCCCAACCAAATGCCTCTATATAGCTCTCTCTCTAGGGGACTGCTTTCTTGGGCAAGTGGATACTAACCATCCAAGTGTCAGCCATGTAACTACATGTGCACCAAGTGTCCCAGTTAACCAGAGTTAACTCAAGTGGATGCTTCTGAAGGCTCTAGAGCTCTTTGGGCAAAACACTCTCTCCATGTACCCCATGGGGGTTGAGCCCAAGACCTCCTCCTTCACATCTTTGAGTCTTAACCAATAGGCCAAGTGGATCACTTGCTGACAAGAGTAAATGACCTTCTAGTAAGTCTAGACTCGAGATCTTTGGTCATACATCTTGGTGACCAAACGGTGTCCGAATTCAGACCTATCTGAATCGATCGGACCCTTAGATCATAGACTTCCTTTATTACATTCTTCCCCCCTTGGAAAATATTTACATCCTTGAAAATTAGAGCTATATATACTATAGGTAACCCCTGAGCCTCATGTTCTAAAACTCGAACATGATCATGTTCTAGAACTCGAAGAACATGTCTCATCTCTATGGTGGCATCGCTACCCAAATGATCCAAAACACTGTCTTGCTTTGTACTTGATAAACTACAAAGTAGTTAGTGAATATTAAGGGTGGATCTAAAATCATTCTTGGCCAGTTCACAGTTCTTACTAGATGCGATATGGGCACAAACATGTGAACTAGGTGGATCCAAATTACTAGTGCATTTCAAGGCATAACTGGTGCATGGACTTAGTAACAAAGCTGGGATTCTAATCCCTCATAAGACTTTTAGAACTCTTGATTCACTTAAATTTGATTTGGAGAACTTGAAGTTTGGTTGTTCCAAACATCTAGCTTGGATATTTGTACAATGGGTTACTCCTATCCAATAATTACTTGATTTTTTCACCCAACTTGAGGACTACTCTGTCCTATTGAGCTAAAAAACCCTATTCAAATTGTAGAAGAAAGTTTACCATTTTCTTTGATTCAATTGTACTATAAATTGACCAATTCAAATTCAAAATGAAAATTGTCCAATTTAGGACACTTTTCTTAAAGACTTGAGCTCAACATTCTTGGGAATTGTCAATCTCTTAAGCAATTCCTAACTTCTCTATTCTCGAGTACACTGGACTCTAGGAATTCATTTATGTTATAACTTGAAGAAAACTCAAACGAATAAGTCAATCTTGAACTTGTCATCTTTCGATGTTTCAAAAGGTTCTTGTATAGAATATCTATCTAGGATGTTTAATTTAGTTATGTGGTTCTATCCGGCTAACCCTTGACTTTTTGTGAAAAAGATTAGATACGATATGTGAGTCAAATCCAAAAGATTCGAAAAGCGGAAAGAAAGAACTAGAAGTCTATTCAACCAATTCAAATTTTGAAGTTACATAATTTGTTATGAGTCAAAGTCTAGATGAATGAAGACTTTAACTTCCCAAAGACCAGTTTCAATAGGGTATTGAAGCATTTTTTCCTATGTTTAAGTGTAATTAGTTGGTTTCTCAAAAAAATTTAGAGGAAATTTAAAACATCATCTATCCACAAGAGACTAGTGTGGTTACCAACATCAATGTGTCGACCCACTAAGGTTCTGTTGATGAGTTTTGTATTTCAAATAATGCTTCACTTGAGACTAAGTTCAAGACATATTCAGTCTTTCTGACTCCTTACTGGGAATGCAATTCTTGTGCGTTTCTTTTGAGTCAAAAGAGTGCATTTACCAAGTCACAATAGGAACTTGGTGTTTTGACATAGTCAGTCTAATCCTTGGTTGAAAAGATCTACTCAAAGTCAAAGTCCAACTTTGTCACAAATTTCTGAAATATTTTTGAATTAACAACACTTTATCTTGAAGTGTTTTAGGAAGACCTTTGAAGTTACTTACTTCATATCTTTTGTTTCCTTGATCTTGAAGTTATGTTGAAATATCTTGAGATACTACTTTTATCCTCCTTGAATTCAAACTCCTTATTTGAAGTTTTAATTCCCTTCAGGATCAAACCTAACATCAAGATCCAATCTAGGACTAAAAGATAATTATCATCCATGATTTGATGTCCCATACCATCTTTCCTAAATCAATCTAAATATAAAATCTGGTGTCCCATACCACCCTATTTTATATTCACATTAATGTGTGGGTGTTACTTATCCTAAAGTCTAAACATCTCTTGATAGAGTACCTTCTCACTTCAACTCTTTAAAAGAAATTTAAAGTTTCTGGCATTACCTCTAACTAGATTTTCTAGGTTTTGATCCCTTCACATGATCGTTTCACGATCTTGTGCTTTTATTTGGGAATTCAAAAACCTTTTGATGGAATATCCGTCCCTCTTTGCTAGGGTTTTCAAATGAAAACCAATAAAAATTTCAAGTACTTAAATTTTCACAGATTCAAGTTCAATTGATTTATCCTTGACCAATCTGTAGTGGCAAGATCTTTTGACTTCTTGTCTTTAGATTCCTTTCTTTACTGATGCTTTAGGTACCTACCTTGGGGACTTTATATAGGAATCTATCTACTGCTTAAGTCTTAAGCATCGGCTCATGCTTTCTGGATTTGTACCAAAATCCCTTTAAGGATAAGGAAACATTATGTTCTACCTTCCACACACTTAAGTACCATCTTCACGGTTGCAAACTAAATTCTTGGAATTTCTTCATTGTGTTCAGACTTGGAACAGCTTACTCTTTTGACATTTTTCCATTGGATAAATGGAACTTTAGTGAATAATTCCCAAAAGGAATTTTTATTGCCAATACTTGGGCAATCTATAGAGTAGTTCCAATCGCACATTCTTCAACAATCATGGCCAAGCTTGATTAATTTTGGTTGGACTTGCAACTAAAAAAAGGACTTAGTCTTTATCTCTAAGATCTCTTGAACTATCTAAAGCTTCTTTGCTTAACTATAGGACTTTTAGAGATCTTTCCCTGAACTTCAGTCCAAGCATACAGTGATGCCTTTCACATTCCAAAGCTAAGAATCTTTGATATACCTTTAGATTATATCACTATTTGGACTTGAGCATCCATACCGGTGGTTTGGGAACTGCTGGGAACTACTTGCTATTAAACTTACTTGAAATATTCCAGTCTCACATCTAGGGAGATTTTTCTTTCAAGAACTTTAGATTCCTGACAAGGAATCAAGTAATACTAAGCCAATGATTCGGCTTAGAATCTTTTGCTTATGATTCCAATGATTCATCTTGGAATCTTTACTAGACTGATCTTCAAAATAAATTCTTGACTTTTGAACAAGACCATATTGGCTTATCTTTAAGAAGTAATTTGATTCCCAAAGATTTACTTTGATGTATCTTTTAGGAAAATTTCTTGGTTCCCAAAGATTACTTTGACTTAGGTTTCTTCTTTAAGCTCTAATTATCTTAAACAAAAGCGAGCATACTTTTCTTATTCTTAGAAAAGTGCTTAATAATGTTTCCAAGATTTTTTGAAAACTTTGTATCTTGACTAGAGATGTAGTCATGGAACATAGCATTCAACTAATGAACATGAAAGTTCAAGTGATGCTAAGGTTTGTTCACTTCTTTGATTTTCATTGCGTGTCTATATCAAATCAAAGAAAAGACTTCAAAAGTTTCATGATTTTCTTCAAATTCGGAACGTATCAACTATCCTTTCAACTTGAAAGTTCAATTGATTTAAGTTCCAATTGACTTTCTTTGATTATTATCACATCTAAGGATGGAATCAAATAAAAATTCCAAAGGAAACTTTATTGACCTATTGGGATGCATGATTTCCCATATCCAAACTAATGATTACATCTAGGCTTGTCACTAGAATTCTCTAAGTTTTTTGAACTTTAGAGTCATCATGGAAATTTTCAAGAAGCCCTATTTTCTTGCCATTCCCATGAGCAAAAAAATTGAACACTTGACTTTCGAAGGGCCTGCTTTTCCTACTCAAGACTCCTATTTGTGATACCTAGGTATCACATGTGGGAATAATAAATTAGCTACTTGAGTTGCACATTAGCCAAGAGCCTTGCAACTCCCTAGTTTGCTATTTTCCCTAACTATCTAAGTTGAGTTAGAAAAAAGAGGTAATGAAAATATAAGTATTCAACTACTTAACGACCAATCATGCATATGCAAATGTCTATTCTTGCATGCAAATGCATGTGAGTGCATGCATGTGTTGGCATTCTCCTTTCATGCACCAAACTTAAATCAAGCAATTCTTGAGCTTGAAAATGCATGTTCTTCAATCATCCATGCAGAGGCATTCTACTTGCTACCCTTTTAAAAAGATATAATTGTTCATGTGCATAAACATGAGCATTGACTATCTTTTTTCAAGCAAGAAGAAAACATGTTTTGTGCATGAAAACATTCTTTGAAGGGACAAATGCACCAACAATCAGTTCTCGTTTTTGTGTGAACTTATAGATGCATGCAAGTGCTTGATGAATTTCCCAATGCTTCTATATCCGTTAAAATTTCATTGAGTTTATAGCAGTTGCAATCATTCTTAGAAATTGAAGACTACTACTATGCCTT
The DNA here is from genome assembly GCA_020310875.1 of Ceratopteris richardii. Lineage (NCBI taxonomy): Eukaryota > Viridiplantae > Streptophyta > Polypodiopsida > Polypodiales > Pteridaceae > Ceratopteris > Ceratopteris richardii. Next base: position 50,047,184 of record CM035434.1, read on the forward strand.
AATAATATTTAGATGCTAGCTACATGAAAGCAATGAATAAAGCAAGTATTGAAATGAAAACATCAACTTCAAGAATACCTATCTCCCAATTAAGCTTTGTCTTTCCATTGATCCTTTGGAAGAGCCCTTTTTGCACCCTTTTGGTCCATGAGGAAAAATTTCATACTCCTCTTTGAAGGCGATTGCTTCCTCTCGTTCTCTTCTTTGAAGAAATGAGGCCTTCCTTTTCATATGGTACTCCACATTTTGTCCTCTCCAAGATACTTAAATGAAATATTGTAGCTTCTTGTATAGTCATTCATCGATGCCTAAAGGGCTTGGGTGCATCACAATCATGTCGAGTGGATAGAGGGAACTATATAAAGGTTGGCACTGTGGATGTCACACCAAATTCAGATTTTGGTTGTTTTGAGTTCAAACCCCATCATACATAATTCTTTTAACTTCAATTAATGAAGGTAATCCCAAGAACGAATGAGCTAAAGACATTATCGCATGGAAGTGCGTATGCAGCAAACAAAAGAGCCGCTGAGCAGTACTCGAGTTTGATCCCCCATTCTCTACACGCACCAAATCTAGATTTTGTTGAAGGATCCTTAATTCTTTTTATCCTAATGTACAAGCCCACACACATCTTCGATTGGGTGAGTTGTTAGAGCATGGGGCTCTTCAGTGTTGATGATGGGCTCGATTCTTGTTGCAGATGTTCCTTTTGCGCTTGTGATGATGTTCTTCAGCACGCGCATAAAGCTCTAGTGGATTAAGCCAACCACCTGGCTTGCTCCCTTGGATACAAGGAAATGAAAACAAATCGAGATCGCAGGACCAATTGCCATACGTCATCGTATATCTGCGACATAAGCTTCTTAAAAGATCTGGGCTCTTACACGTTAGATGATCGGATTGCATAAAATAGCAAACAGATTATAATTTTACCGCTCTCATGTTTGGACATCGAGCATTGCAGCTTGATTGGGTAAGCTTGGATGCTATCCATTGTGTAGTCATGGGTTCAAAGCCCGGCTTTGTCAACGTGTGCATACTACCCTCTTCCATTGGAACTTGCGGAGAGCTTCAGAGAGAAGCAAACAATCTTAATGATTTTTTAGCAACAGGATGACGTCGTGGGTATAGTGGATAAAAAGAAGCCTCCTTTTAAGTGGATCGCGGGTTTGACTCCTATAGTGAGCATCTCATTCACAAGCCGAATTTCTTTATAGATGGGTGATAAGATTAAAAGCTCTGTCAAATTCCATGCGGGCGATGACTTTTTTGCCCATGGACAGCT